>CM046789.1:7331873-7344373 GCA_025617405.1 Perca schrenkii | reverse complement strand
ACTCGTATCAATATCACTTCCCCATCAGTCAGGCACAATATCTGACCATAATTACACTTGTACTTTCCATAAGCTGTCGTTGCTTTAGCCTTTTATTTCAGTTGCAACCCTGGCAGTGAGAGCGATCGTGAGAGCAAATAAAAAAATATAAAAAAACATAAAACCGCTGTGCATCATTACACACGGCAAATATACCCGTCAGGGAATGTTAACGGGGCTGTCGGTCTCTAAATATTTTTTGTATGAGCACACCCCTCTCTTTTTCTCTCTCCCCCTCTCTCTCTCTCTCTCTCCGCGCACCGAGCTCCACCTGATCTTCTAAGAACGGTGAAGCCGTTATCAGTGGAGTATTGATCGGTCAGTAGGCGGTGCTTTTACACCGGTTGATCTCTGATCTCCAACTTAACCTGCTCCCGACCAGGTTAGGCGTCCAGCATGAGTTACCACGGCGATAGAACCCGATAACAAGTGATCCACCTTTGTGAATGAAAGCATGTTTACCTTTGTAAAAGTACCAAACAGCAGCTACATTACCTTGTTCTAGTTCTGCCTGCAGAGTCTGGTAAAAAAAGTGTAAAGGTTTGGAAATTTGTGTTACTTATGCTTATTTATTTTGTATGTATTATTATTTTATTGATATTATTTTTTAAGTACTTGAATTTACCTGGATTATTTTAATTTAAGCTATTTCATAATTAATGAATTAATTTAAATTAATTTAATTGATTGGATGGATGAACTATAATTTGTCTAAATATGATTATTTTGTATTTTTGTCCGTCTGATTGAATGCTTATGTTAAAAAATAAATCAGACGTTACTCAACAGTTACTCAGTACTTGAGTAGTTTTTTCACCAAGTACTTTTTTACTCTTACTCAAGTAATTATTTGGATGACTACTTTTTACTTTTACTTGAGTCATATTATTCTGAAGTAACAGTACTTTTACTTGAGTACAATTTTTGGCTACTCTACCCACCTCTGGTCATCTCTCATCTCTTCATCTCTCATCTCTCCATCTCTCCATCTCTTCATCTCTCCATCTCTTCATCTCTCCATCTCTCCATCTCTCATCTCTCTCATCTCATCTCTCATCTCTCCATCTCTCCATCTCTCCATCTCTCATCTCTCCATCTCTCCATCTCTCCATCTCTCTCATCTCTCTCTCATCTCTCATCTCTCCATCTCTCTTCATCTCCATCTCTCCATCTCTCATCTCTCCATCTCTCCATCTCTCATCTCTCCATCTCTCCATCTCTCATCTCTCCATCTCTCCATCTCTCATCTCTCCATCTCTTCATCTCTCATCTCTCCATCTCTTCATCTCTCCATCTCTCATCTCTCCATCTCTCATCTCTCCATCTCTCATCTCTTCATCTCTCCATCTCTTCATCTCTCCATCTCTTCATCTCTCATCTCTCATCTCTCTCATGTAATTATTTAATCTTATGTTATTGTTAAAGGTGTTTAATGCAATTTTATTTCTGTATTATTTTAATTGTCTGCTTTTATTTGCCTCATTTCTGTCCTGAAATGTTTTAATCCTGTGTAAAGCACTAGAGAAATACATATATGTTTTAGATTCTAATGGTTTCTCAGTGATTCAGTTTGGACCCTTATTTTGAAAGTAATGACCGGAAGTATTGATGTAATTCCTCACTGTGACCACCGGAGGGCAGTAACCGCTCTTGTTTCTAAATATACGGTCTATTGTGTGCTCAAAACTAGTCGCAACATGCACTAAACCAATTTTCAAATATAATTTAATATATTCTGTCCACCAACTTACATTTATATAGACATTTGCAAAACATTCCCAAAGGTTCTATTTACTTTATTGGAGTCTAAATGGTTCATATTGTTTTATAACAAAGGGCATTAGTTGTAGATACTGTTAACATTAGCACTTATATAACACAATAAACCGTATTAATACTTCTCAAATTAATGATAATATTAATATTGTCATAATAATAATAGTCTTTATACATGTAAAGAAAGTTGAGTATTTAACTGTGCTAAAGAACGATTACATTTCATTCATTACATCACTTTTGTGTTTTGAGAATTTCATCATACACAAAAAATATGTACCCCTAATTATTATTATTATTATTATTATTATACATAATAATAATAATAAGTTCTACTTAATTAATCCTGCAAGGGAAATTACAATGGTTTCACATAACACACAGGCCTGAATGTATTACACATTACACACAGGCCTGAAATACACACACATGCTCAGTACCTCTACATGCACTAATGGAGAGATTTCAGAGTGGGGGGGCTGCAGCTGTCGATGGACAGGCGCCCCGAGCAG
Organism: Perca schrenkii; assembly: GCA_025617405.1. Lineage (NCBI taxonomy): Eukaryota > Metazoa > Chordata > Actinopteri > Perciformes > Percidae > Perca > Perca schrenkii. Next base: position 7,342,046 of record CM046789.1, on the reverse strand, counting down.
TTGGGGGTTTGGTGCCTTGCTCAAGAGCACCTTGGTAGTGCCCAGGAGGTGAACTGGCACCTTTCCAGCTACCAGTCCACCACCATACTTTGGTCTGAGCTACTGCCACCCCAAATGAAATAATAATAATTATTATTATTATTGTTATTAGTGTAATTTAAAATAACACCAGCAGTGTCGTTATTGTTAAAAACTGTGTCAACCGTTTTCAGGCGTAGAGCTCACCTTAAAATCACGAGTGTTTACTGCCCTCTAGTGGTCACAGTGAGTAACTACAGCAATGTGATCTGTAAAGTTAGACATGATAACAATGATAACACTTCCGGTCAGTCCTTTCAAACTAAACCCGTGACCCTACTGAAACCGTACTGAATTAAGTTAAATGCTTGTGTTTATTGTTATCTTTTGGAGCTAGACGATTGATCGTTTTATATTAAAATGTCGGTCTGAAACTGTGAAAATTTAGTAATGCAAGAGCCGCAATTAATTTACATAAATAAACAGAGTCGAGCTGTAACGTTAGTTTAAGCCTTTTGCAGTTTTAGCCTTTTTTATGTCAACAATCGACCGTTGATTACCCCGGTTACAATTGACAACTGCAACTGTGTGAAAACGTAAATAACAATAGTTTTTTTTTATGTTTCAAAGAATAAGTATGAGGACACCTGTCTTTTTTATACCGATAATAAACAAGACGGACGAAGTGCCAACAAACATAAAGCAACCAACAAGCAGGAAACTTAGCTCGAAAATTGTCCGGCAGACATTTTAACTTCATCATATAATATTTTCACCTCAAAAACTCGGACATTTTCAAAATTTGAAAGGTAAACTCTTTCAAATTGCGAATACGAAATAAATTACGATATAGAAATTATGTATCAATTCGCTACAAGAGAATAATTACATGATCGTTTCTGACTGTTTTATTTTGAAGGCTGTGACCGAAAGTGTGAATAATGTTGTCACGTTAGCGTGTCCAACTTGAGTTATCACATTGACGTACTGCTTTACTTTGACCACAAGAGGGCAGTAGGTAATCGTGAATCTACAGTCAACCAATGTAGCATAATCACCAGACAACTTTTTAAATACATATTTTACTAATACATGTGTTACTTGTAATAATTACTTGTAATAGTTACTTTGATAATATTAACAACGACAACAGGAATGTACTGCGTTGCAGTTCCTTACTGTGACCACTGGAGGGCAGTAAACACGGTTCCGTCAGCTTATCTAGTGTAAAGACCATACTATCTATGGTAAAGACACACACAAAAACATACAAACATTTCCGGTGAAATCTTTCAAAATAAAACAATCGGCAAACTGCGGCGGTTTAATAAGTTTGCTAACTTGGTTGAGCTACTTTAATCACGCTGTAGACTTGATGTTTGTTTACAATAATGTTAGTTAGTTAGTTGGTTGGTTAGCTGGGTAGATATCTAGCTAGCTAGCTAGCTAGTTAACAAAAGTCCCTTTAACGTTAGCCAAAGTTAGGTCGCTGTTAAGGCGATCTAAGTTACCCCGGTAACAGAATCAGATGTGATGTTGACATCAGCACCTTGAACTTTGAGGAGAGGTTTTGGGGAGAAAAGCTAGCGGGTTTCAGGCGAAGCTATCTGTTATTGGTCAATAAATAGCTTCAGAACTCAAATTAACAAGCTAGGTACTCACTAAACCAAATTGCTCGTGTTTTTTCGCGTGTTAAATGCAGCTTTGATGGAGCTAGGCTAGCTGTTTACCCTGACAGTGTGTGTGCTAAGCTAAGCTAAGCTAAACTAAGCTAAGCTAAGCACGTAGCTAGCGAGGCTAACGTTGTGCTGAGAGCAGCTGAGAGAAGATTAGCTACACTTCTCGGTAAGATCAGCAGATTTCCTAAACGTTCAATGTGTTTTTTCTTAAACGTTTACACTTTAACAATGTGATATAAATTCTACAATCTCTTCCTGAACCTGCTGTGATGATATTTGGACTCACATAGCAGATATTTTGGAGAAAGAAAGCTGGTAAATCATGTTAAATTAGCAGCTGCTGTGGTGGATCAGCTGTAAAGTGCATCGTCTCAAAGCTGTAAACAGGGCTGTTTTTCTGATGGAAAGTTGACTCACAGTTGACAAACATATGATGATCTTATAGAATATGATGCATTGCTGTAGATTAAACTACCCATCAGTATATACAGGAGTTAAAATGACCACAACCTTAAACATCTACAGCAGTAAAATGCAGCATACACATTAATGCAGCAGGCATATTAATCCAGAAACATCAGATATCATAATTAAACACTTTTACATTTAGCTGGTAACACTCAATGCTTTTACTTAAGTAAGGTTTTGAATGCAGGACTTGTCTTCTTAGAGTATTTTCACATTGTGGTATTGGTACTTTTTATTTTTTTTATTTAAGTAAATTATCTGAATACTTCATTCAGCACTGGCTGCAACTCATTTATTTTGATTATTGATTAATCTGCCCATAGTTTTCTGGATTAATCAATCGTTCAGTTTAGTTTGTAAGAGCTTGTTGCAGACATATTCAGTTCACTATCCTATTTTAAAAAAGAAACCCATCAAGTCCTCACATTTGAGAAGTTGTAACCAGCTAATGTTTGTAATTGTTGGATTAAGAATAGTTACTGGGGAATTGATTAATCGTCCAATAATTGCAGCTCCACCCTCTTGACATAGTTGCTGCTCTTTTAATTAATTTAACTTTGAATTGGCATTTATCTCCGAACCTGCGATGTCAGCAAGACAAAAAGACTTTTCTATTTAGAGACAGAAAGAGGCTAAAGGTTAGTGTCAGAGCTCAGGAAGAGAGAAAGGAATCCTCATTGTTTCTGACTGTGACACTTTCTACTGTGTGTGTGTGTGTGTGTGTGTGTGTGTGTGTGTGTGTGTGTGTTCAGGGGGCAGAGACCAGGAAGCGTTCGCCCACTCTGAGCAGCCAGTTTAAAAGATCTCTGGAGCTGCTGATGAGAACTCTGAGCGTCTGTCAGCCTTTCTTCGTTCGCTGCATCAAACCCAATGAATACAAGAAGCCCATGGTGAGTGTCCGCTCTCTGAATACCAACAGAACGTACGGGATGGGGGGTGTAGCTGTTATAATGTCATATTGATTAAGTTGACAAGCAACCAGTCGACTGTCTGCAGCCGCTGGCCAGCAAAACATTTCTCAGCAAGTTCACGTCGTAATTGTGTTTAAAAAATGATGCTATAAGTAGGGCTGCTCGATTATGGAAAAAAATATAATCACAATTATTTCGGTCAATATTGAAATCACGATAATTTAACACGATTACTCGTTGACTTCTGGCAAGATGTTGCAGTTATTGAACTTAAAAAAACACATAACTGTGACATTTTCCTTAATACTTTTCATATTTAAACTTTATTTTTTCATTCAGAACACAAGAGAAAATAAGAGTTTACTTGCAAAACGAAATGAGCTAAATAATTGTTTTTCTCGATTATTCTGTTTTTGTGATCGTTGGGAGCCAAAATCATGATCACGATTACATTTTGATTAACTGCCCAGCACTAGCTATAAGTTATGTAGGGTAGGCAAAATAATGTAAACACAATAAGTCTAATAAACGTTATGCACAGTGACAACTTCACTTTAGAGGAGGGTCACATTAGGTCAAATGCAGCAGTTATAAAGCAGGTAGATGAGTCCGTTATTAATTCATATTTCGAGGCAAACGCTTGAACACGTTTGTGTTAAAGCTGTTTTTCATCAGGTGTTTTTTTTTTTTATATAATTTCCTCCACATGTTAAATATCTCACTGTTATTATATTGCAGATAGATGGTTAATCTGTTCGCAATTCAGGTTGCAGTGTCACAAAATGTAGGAAAAGATATTTCTATTAATTTACAAGTTATTTGTAACTGGGGGATGTTGTCAGTTATTAATATGAGCTTACAGAATGGGAAAAATAAAGTTTAACATGCTTTTTATTTTTACATAAAAAAATGAAAAAACAAATACACTATTGGAATAAATACTGTCTGGTTTGACTATGTTTTACCTTTTAGACTTTTCTCTTTGATTAATAATAAAATGCCTGTTTTGTATACAAGGCTATACATCAGCGTGGCCCTCCCCCACTGAATGACTTCTTTCAAAGAACTGAGAGTGGTGGTAGTACAAGGGCCCCCACCAAAGGGGACTGTGTAAAACCTTTTAGGCGCACCACATTTGGACAAACTGTTTTTGTCAGTAAAGGGAAATAAATATTGGAATAACCTGCCCCTAACCCCCCAACAATAAGGGGCCGTCCCACATACATCCATTTTAAAACTCATTTAAAATTCTGGCCTTTAGAAAACTAAAGCTGCCTCACACATTTCACTGTGTGTGTGTGACAGTCCCATGTTGTGTTGTATTTGGTCTGGACTAGGGCTGGGCGATATATCGATATTATATGGATATCGTGATATGAGACTAGATATCGTGTTAGATTTTGGATATCGTAATATCGTGATATGACATAAGTGTCTTTTCCTGGTTTTAAAGGCTGCATTACAGTGAAGTGATGTACTTTTCTGAACTTACCAGACTGTTCTAGCTCTTCTATTATTAATGATTATTTATCTAAAATATAAGTGTGAAGATATTTTGCGAGAGCACCAACTGTCAACTCTAGAATATATCGTCACAATATCGATATCGAGGTATTTGGTCAAGAATATCGTGATATCTGATTTTCTCTATATCGCCCAGCCCTATATCAGAAAATATGGGACGTAGAAATAAGCGCTGAAAATGTGTAGAAGAAAAATTTAACAATTTAAAACGTTGGAAAAAACTAAAACAATCCTTATGGAGCTTTGATTTCATAAATGGTACTCCTGTTGTTATACAGTATTTATGTTTACATTATATTGTTATTTAAACAGCTGAGCATTGAACCAGGTGAAGAAACCTGTTTATTATTTATTCATTTGATTTTGCAACTGTTCACTGAAATAGCCAGTTTCTATGAAACTACAGGTGACATGTCATATTTGGCTTTGACTGAACATTTGCTCTCACTTTGCGGAAAAAATATCGGGAAATATATCGTATATCGATATTCAGCCAAAATATATCGGGATATGACTTTTGGTCCATATCGCCCAGCCCTAGTCTGGACTGTTGTTGTCAGTGTTTGTCTTGCCTCTCTAACTATGGACAATAGATGAACATTAGCTATGGTGCTAACTCTTGCATATTTACATTGTGTACTTGTACTGATGTCCATTAATATGCACTGTCCCCTATCTAAATAAACAATTGAATGAATAGTGTTAAATGATAGGCAAATGCGCCACAAACAATATTTTCTCACCAATAACTTCTGTGAACGCTGTTCTGCCTTCTTCTGTCAACAAACTAGTCCGTTGATCATGTTGGTCAGCGTTATCGAAACGTGTGAAGACGTTCCAAGTCAATCGGTACAAAGACGCATGACGGTAAATACTAAAAAGGAAAAATAAAGGAAGTCACAGCCAGTCATACAGAGCAACTTAAAGTTCTGACTAGAGGTGAACAACAAATTTATTTGACGTCATTGCAATATTAACATGATAAACACATCGCGACACTGAGGGATATTTTGAAATAAGTGGAAAGAAAGTATACGTATAAAACTGCCCTTTAAAATGTAACTATCATTCCTCTTTTAATGGTGCCGTTTGTGTTTAGTTCATTGCTCAATTTGTTTAATAAAAATAATGTTGGAAATCTTTTCATTCAGCTTTTTAATTCAACAAGTAATTGTTTGTATTTGTGCAGAATACTGAAAGCAGCAGAACTGAGCACACTTTAATATATATGTATCCCGTGTAATACATCGTTGTCGCAATATCCAACAGTGTTTTTTTGCATATTGCATGTCTTATCTCGGTATCTTGCAGCCCTACTTCTGACTTTTAATTTAAACATCGACAAGGAGTTTGAGATGACGACTTTGAGCCTTTATCAGGCGAAGCTGTGTGTGTGTGTGTTTTTTTTTTTTAATTTATTAAGTTGTTTATTAAAAAGGGACCATGCAAATCAATTGACATTTTTTGTTTACACGACTCAAAATGTAAATGTGCCAGAGTTAGCCAACAAAAGCTAATTTTCGTCTGTAGTCCCTTCCGTTTTGCAGGGTTCATATGTTTTGAAAAAACCTGGAAAAGTTATGGAATTTGAAAAATGCAAATCCCAGGCCTGGAAAGGTTTTGGAAACATAAAAAGACCCAGAAAATTTTTGGAAAAGTCATGGAATTTTTTATAACACAGCATTATAATAATATGTGATTAATAAATGTATTTTCACGTTGTCTTAACCTCCGCGTTGTATTCGGGGAGAGATATTATGAATCCCACTATGAACCACATATTCATTTTATAGTTAAACCTCTGAGGTGAAACTTTAACAAAGATTTGTATTCTTATTGTATAATGTCGACTGACATTTTCAGGAACACATAGTCATGGAAATTTGCCAAAAAGTCATGGAAAAGTATTGGTTAAAATACGTCTGAACCCTGATTTATTTTTTGAGACAACACCTGAAGCATCACCTGACTTTGGAGGTCAGTGAGCCCCCCCCCCCCTTCCTGTCACAGTGTTTGTGTCTGTAGTTGTTTGACAGGGAGCTGTGCGTGCGTCAGCTGAGGTACTCGGGTATGATGGAGACCATTCGTATCCGCCGCGCAGGATATCCCATCCGCTACACCTTTGTGGAGTTTGTCGACCGCTACCGGGTGCTCATGCCTGGAGTCAAACCGGCGTACAAACAGGTAGTGTGTGTGTGTGTGTGTGTGTGTGTGTGTGTGTGTGTGTGTGTGTGTGTGTGTGTGTGTGTGTGTGTGTGTGTGTGTGTGTGTGTGTGTGTGTGTGTGTGTGTGTGTGTGTGTGTGTGTGTGTGTGTGTGTGTGTGTGTGTGTGTGTGTGTGTGTGTGTGTGTGTGTGTGTGTGTGTGTTTAACTATATTCGTGGGGTCCAAAAACTGGGAGTCCAGTATACTTGTGGGGTCCCGACAGCTTTGTGGGGCCAAAATGCTGGACCCCCACAACTTTAAAGGGCTGTTTGAGGGTTAAGACTTGGTTTTAGGATTAGGGATAGAATTAGGTTATGGTTAAGGTGAGAGTAAGGGTTAAGGTTAGGCATTTAGTTGTGATGGTTAAGGTGAGGGTAAGGGTTAAGGTTAGGCATTTAGTTGTGATGGTTAAGGTTAAGGTAAGGGTTAAGGTTAGGCATTTAGTTGTGATGGTTAAGGTTAGGGTAAGGGTTAAGGTTAGGTATTTAGTTGTGATGGTTAAGGTGAGGTTAAGGGTTAAGGTTAGGTATTTAGTTGTGATGGTTAAGGTGAGGGTAAGGGTTAAGGTTAGGTATTTAGTTGTGATGGTTAAGGTTAGGGTAAGGGTTAAGGTTAGGTATTTAGTTGTGATGGTTAAGGTGAGGGTAAGGGTTAAGGTTAGGTATTTAGTTGTGACGGTTAAGGTGAGGGTAAGGGTTAAAGTTAGGTATTTAGTTGTGATGGTTAAGGTGAGGGTAAGGGTTAAGGTTAGGTATTTAGTTGTGATGGTTAAGGTGAGGGTAAGGGTTAAGGTTAGGTATTTAGTTGTGATGGTTAAGGTGAGGTTAAGGGTTAAGGTTAGGTATTTAGTTGTGATGGTTAAGGTTAGGCATTTAGTTGTGATGGTTAAGGTGAGGGTAAGGGTTAAAGTTAGGTATTTAGTTGTGATGGTTAAGGTTAGGGTAAGGGTTAAGGTTAGGTATTTAGTTGTGATGGTTAAGGTGAGGTTAAGGGTTAAGGTTAGGCATTTAGTAGTGTGTGTGTGCAAGTAAATGTTTCCTTCCACCACACACTGAAAAGTTACGACGTATAACTCTTTCTCTCTGGCTCTGTTGTTGTGTCTCTCGCCGATCAGGAGGACCTGAGGGGAACCTGTCAGAGGATCGCCGAGGCGGTGCTCGGCAGAGACGATGACTGGCAGATGGGAAAGACCAAGATCTTCCTCAAGGTACTCCTGCATCAAAGGCTACGTTCGCACTGCAAGTCTTAATGCTTAATTTTTTTTTTTTTTTTTTTTGCTCAGATCAGATTTATTTTATGGCTGCTTACATGACCTTTTTATAATGTGGCCTATATCAGATTCCAGTGTGAACTGTTTGCGGTTTCGAACTGACCCGCATGCGCAAGAGTACAATAACAATGACATCAGACGCAGCACTAAAGTTAGGGAGGTTATGGAGGAAGTCAGCATTTTCACTTTTATTTCAAAACGTTTGTGTAACGGCAGCCGTAACATTAATGAGCAGGTGCTGAGGAGGATAAGAATGAAGAGAAAGAGAGACAAATTGGCTGTTTTAGTCTTTTGTGCGGTTATGGCTGCAAATTCACTACAGAGGTCTGTGTGGATGCAGAGAGGAAGCCAGGAGTGGTGGGACTGCGTTGTGAATAGCTGCTTTGTAGGCCTAGTCCAGTTTTTAATGTTACTGTCTGTGTCTCGGGCTAACTCCCACCGGTGCATAATTGTGACAAATGTCGATGTAGATTGATGTAAAAGTCGCATCAAATCCGCCTTGGTTGTTCACACTGCGGCTGCATTGAAAAACAAATCAGACCTGGGTCTGATTCAGGACCACATATGGAAGCGGTCTAAATCAGATTTGGAAAAATAAGATCCGGGCTAGATTTGAGTGTTCACACTACTTCTCTAGAAGTCTGACCTGGTTACTTGACCCCAAAAAAAAATCTGCTTTGGGCCACTTTTGCCTGCAGTCTGAACGTAGCCTAAGTTACTCTCAGCTTCCTGTCAGCTTGACCTCTGACCTCTCTCGTTAACCATGCTTTTAGAACTGCAGCTCGCTGGAGGTTTTTGTTTTTGGCACAGTTGTCTGTAAACCTTAGACTGTTATGGTGAAAATCAGGAGACCAGCAGTTTCTGATATGATCAAACCTCTTCACAAAGTCTGGAGGCTTTTATAATAATAATAATAATAATAATAATAATAATAATAATAATAATCTTTATATAGAAAAATTTGGTTTTTAAAACAAACACAAATAGAGACTATGAAAACCTGTACAGTGTAGTGAAGAATAGTAAAAAAAAATGTTTAAAAGAAATCAGAATCAGAAAAGCTTTATTGCCAAGTAAATTTTTTACACATACAAGGAATTTGTTTTGGTGTCGTAGGTGCATGTCACACATTATCTAAAATAAGTTAAACAAACAGGTTAACAGAACAGACAATATAAGTATAAATATATGTGTATATATACACACACACACACACACACACACACAGGATGTAAATAAAACCTCAAGGGAGGTTGAAGCTCAGATAAAATCAGGAAAGGCTCTTTGATAAAAGTATGTTATATTTAGAGACTTAAAAGAGACCACTGACCTGATAGGATTTTTATGTACTGTATTTATGAGTTGTTGCCACATGATTAGCTAATTAGATATTTACAATAATAAACAGGTGTGCCTAATGAAGTGGCTGCTGAAGTGTTTTGCATAATTATAATGAAGTTGTTTCTCTGGACAACACATTATAGAAAGGAAGACCTTGTTTTTGAACCAGTTCGTCCCAGGAGTGAGGCTCTGGTGTGATTGTTTCCAGTTCAAATGTCTGCTGACAGGAAAGACTCTGCGTCCTGGTTTCCTGCTGTGTGTGTGTGTGTGTGTGTGTGTGTGTGTGTGTGTGTGTGTGTGTGTGTGTGTGTGTAGAGAGAAAATGACAAATTTTAGTTCCCATCAGGAGTGTGTATGTTTCTATGTGTTTTTAACCTTTATATATGCGTATTTGTACTGCATATGTGTGACTATGTTTTAGTTTCCCTCCCAGTGAGGACATCTGGTCGTTGGCTTGTTGCCACGGTGACAGGGTCACTTCTGTCCCTGGAGCTTAAATGACAACACCAGCTGATGATGATTTAGGGTCAGCAGTTTGTTTTCACAGGGCGGGGTGTACTGTGCAGCGCCCCCTGTCGAAACATTGTCTTTATATCCTGATGAAGCGATTACGGGTGTACAGATGCATGAGGGAAAGACGGTATTTACCACTAAACTCTTTTTACATGTTGTACTGTGTAGTGTCTTCTTTATCTTTGAGAATAATTTGCTTTTAATTTTGGCCTCCAGTTGACTGATAAGTTATATCTCACTCTCTG
>CM046789.1:7221873-7326873 GCA_025617405.1 Perca schrenkii | reverse complement strand
AAAAATCACAACGTGCTTCACAACAAATGGATGGATACACAACATTTATACATTACAGTACATAAACAAAATAAGCAGAAAACCGCAGAAAACCGGCATAACCACTAGGGCTGCCACCTCTTAGTCGATTAGTCGACTAATCTGTCGTTTTGGTCTTAGTCAACTAAGATTTCTTTAGTCGATTAGTCATTTTTTTTATGCTTATTCATGCTTAATTACTTATCTCCAAGAAACTTCTGAGCACATTTATGGTAAACACAAGATTTAAAGTGGTGCTTTTGCAGGATTAATTGTGGAGAAACTCAGTTTTACAGATGGTTAATTAACAACATTTATATTGTGCTTTTCTAGTCTTAACCACCTCTCAAAGAGCACAGCTCTGTCAATTAAATCAACTAATCGATTAGTCGACTAAATCCTATAAGTGTTAGTCGACTAAGAATTTCTTTAGTTGAGGACAGCCCTAATAACCACACTATAGTCTAATTAAACGCCTCTTTGAAAAGAAGAGTTTTCAACTCAGTTTTAAAATTTGTAACTGAGTCCAAACAACGTACGGAAGGAGGCAATGCGTTCCACAGCCTAGGTGCCACAGCTTGAAACAAACGGTCCCCTCTAGTTTTAAAATGTGTACGGGGGCAACTAAAAAATCTCTGACCTGTAGATCTTAGACTACGTGAGGACGTACGCAGCTGTATAAGGTCTGAGATGTATAGGGGCGCCTGACCTTGTAAGGCTCTAAAAGTTAGAACCAAAATTTTGAAGTGTATTCTAAATTTCACCGGTAACCAATGAAGTGAAGCTTGAAGGTTATATGACTGTACAGGTACAGGTATAGTTTACGCTTTTGCTTTATTCTCTGGCGTGAATCGGTTAGTTGTCCGAGAGGAAAACAAAACCTCTCGCACCTTGCTACTAACAAGCGTTAGCTCAGAATGGGCATGTGTCGTTTTAAGCAGAATCCAAAACACGAGTGGTTTAAACCTATTCCAGGTAATGACCGTGAGGCCCAAAGCGGTTTGTGCTGAAAATATTTCAAGCTGGGCTTAAAATGCAGACAGATTTTCCATTATATCCTTTATACTTTTGCCAGTGAGGTTGAGAAGTTGGCATTACATTTAATTCTAAATGGTATTTAAACGTTTTTTAAAAGTCCTAAATTGAACTTGGAGAACCCTGGGGGTTCAGCATATCTTGAGTTTCTTTTCTAGAATATTCCCCTGGTCTTATAGTGCGTTCTTTTTGTCTTGTAATCGCGACTAGTAGCTCGAGTGTGACGTTTACATCCATGTCGAAAAACGAATAAACGCAGGGTTGTTGCTTTCTTTTTGTCACACGATACTACGAGTCGGAGAAAAGATGGATTTTTGTAACATTTTTAGTAACATTTAGGATTCTATTCACCCAGTTATTGACATATTACACAAATATATTTCACAGTTTGATGCATGAAAATTACGTTTTGATTAAAGTTAACGTTAGGCTACTGCTCTGCTTTCTGCTCAAGACTCGGCTTAAAGCCGTTGTTTTCATATAGCAACCGAGCGTCTCTAGCCAATTTCAGCTGCACAAGCTCCAAAATAACTAATCAGGCGGTATTTAACTCCTAATAAGACTGTAGAGACATGCCTATAGGTAGTAGTATACAGCACTATGTTTAACTCCTAATAAGACTGTAGAGACATGCCTATAGGTAGCAGTATACAGCACTATGTTTAACTCCTAATAAGACTGTAGAGACATGCCTATAGGTAGCAGTATTCCAGTTCGTAACTCCGGAAAACGACTCGTAGATCGACTTCGGTGGAAAAAGAACGCACCATTATTCTATATGTTCACATGCACTCAAGAAACCAGGTAACATGTGCTTGTGGTTTCTGCTTTTTATCTTTACATATTTTTGATAAATACTAAACATTAGTAAGGATTTTCTTTCTTCAACACACCACCTACGACAATGAAAAATATATTATCCACTCCTCAACCCAGCAGTTGGATGCAAATGGTTTAACAAAGAAACTAAATCAAAACCGTTCTAAGCATAATTTTTCTAACACAAACTGAATGTTAGCTTTTGAAAACTTCAGCGTCCTCCTCCTGCTGTGTACTGATGGAACCATGTGGCTCAACATGTGAAATAAAGTGTAGAAGCCAGGTTTATTTACAGATAGTGTTAGTAGTTATATTACACTTTTATTTCAAAACAAATGTCATATTTCTTATTTTCTAGGAGCGTCTGGCCCAGCTGGCCAAAGAGGACGCAGAGCGGGAGAAGAAGGAGAAGGAGGAGGCTCGGAGGAAGAAGGAGATGGTGGAGCAGATGGAGAAGGCCCGTTTGGAACCCGTCAACGACTCCGACATGGTGGACAAAATGTTCGGCTTCCTGGGGACCACGGCCTCTTTTCCGGGCCAGGAGGGACAAGCCCCTGCCGGCTTTGAGGTGAGCAGACGAAAGGTTTTCCTCTAACCGTAAGGGATAAAATTAACTATTCTCTCTTTGATTTTAGAGCAACAAAATCCACTAAACTCACAAATCCTATAGTCGGCACATTTATATACAAAAGTCTTTTTACAGTTATTGATACATATGAAAAGGGGAAAGAAATGTCAGTTATTACAAAAGTGGAAGACTGTTTGTTTGTATGACATGTAAATAGTTTGGGTGAGTAATTGCAATAAGTGGACCATAACAGTGCTTTATTTTGACATTATCTGAGAGGCTTTTAGACAGTCCCTCCAGAAAAACGCGATTATGCGATCGCATAATTCAACGCATAATCAGCCAAAGTCCACATATTTAATACACCGCACTTTCAGCGCATAAATTGCCGATTTCTGCGCAAAATATGCGGGGCTTGCACGATTTCATAATCCCTGCATTTTCGTTGAAAAAAAGTCACATAATATACAGTACAGGGGGGAAATCACTTTTTTCTCTTTTTCATCAAATTGCAATTTTTTGCAAGTTTCCGCTATTTCATCGCATAAAATTGCATAAATATCATATATCATCGCACTTTTTAAGAAAACGTGCCGCATAATCAAGGATTTTTGCCCGCAACAATCGCAAAACAACTCCAAATTTTTCTGGAAGGACTGATTAGAGGTCCAAAGAGGTCAGAGTTTTGTCTCCTGAATTGGAGAAGAATCTCTCCAAAAAACTTCAGTTTGGAGTTTTTTTTCACTTGAAGCCCTTTCTCCTCTGCAGGACCTGGAGCGGACCCATCAGGAGCTGGAGGAGGAGGATCTGGACGAGGCTCTTCCTCTGCCTGAGGACGATGAAGAGGAGGATCTATCGGAGTACAAGTTCGCCAAGTATGCCGCCACCTACTTCCAGGGCACCACCACACACAGCTACGTCCGGCGGCCCCTCAAACAGCCTCTGCTGTTCCACGACGACGAGGGAGACCAGCTGGTAGGTCACCTTTGACCTCTGACCCCATAAACAGTCTAACCAGTTTTACACAGCTGTGCAGATTGTTGCTGTCTTTCTGAAAGATGTTTATGTCTGGCTGGCAACCTTTTTTGGGTTGTTCATTATGAAATATGTGAGAGTTTAAAAATGTATTTTTCTGCTCTGAAAATACAAACAAATGGAACAAACTAACACAAATATTAAAAGGAATCATATTTTCAGCTTAGTAATAATGTATTTTCCAGCTAATTCAAGAGGGTTTTGAAATAGTTTATATTTCTTCCAGTTAGATAATATTCATAAAATAATATAAATAATGTGCTACATGTGTACCTACCTGTATGTACCCTTTTGGCACTCAAAACAGTGGCCTTGGGGGTACACTAGTGTAGATTGTGCCTTGTGGGACAGAAAAGGACTCCTACTGTACCCCTATTTCTGACAGGGTGGTGAAAAAGTACCACTTCAGCTTTCAGTTTATCAGAAAAATGACGTTTTCACTAGACAGGAAGGGGATGGATTGGTACTTAAGTAAATGTACTGTTACATTCCACCACTGGGAACATTACAGTAGGTAACAATACCATTGTAGAGCAGTGACCTTTTTTTGTCCATCCTCTCCACCAATAGATGCAACAAGCAAAATATTAATTTCTGTAGATAACGTTCCACCTGATAAACAAAATATATAACAATAAATAAATGTATCTCTCATGTCTCTGCCCAGGCTGCTCTGGCGGTGTGGATCACAGTGCTGAGGTTCATGGGAGATCTGCCGGAGCCCAAGTACCACACGGCCATCAGCGACGGAAGCGAGAAGATTCCCGTCATGACCAAAATCTACGAGACGCTCGGAAAGAAGACCTACAAGAAGGAGCTGCAGGCGCTGCAGGGGGAGGGGGAGGTAAGGAAGAGCAGAGGTGGGAGGGATAAGATGAATATAGTTAGAGTCTATAAATGATGAACTGGAGCTGCTCTGTAATGTGTTGCTGTTAGTTCATCAGCCATGTTTCCCTCCCATAATAAGTGGAGTTAACACTGACATGAGGTTAACTTTCATCCACAGTACTTGATCATCTTGTCTCTAATCTAAAATTTTATAAATGCTTTTAATTAAATGCAGGTCATTTATCAACTTTCTAGGGCTGCCACCTCTTAGTCGATTAGTCGACTTATCGGTCGTTTTGGTCTTAGTCGACTAAGATTTCTTTAGTCGATTAGTCATTTTTTATGCTTATTCATACTTAATTACTTATTTCCAAGTAACTTCTGAGCACATGTATGGTAAACACAAGATTTAAAGTGGTGCTTTTGCAGGATTAATTGTGGAGAAACTCAGTTTTACAGATGGTTAATTAACTACATTTATATTGTGCTTTTCTAGTCTTACCCACCTCTCAAAGAGCACAGCTCTGTCAATTAAATCAACTAATCGATTAGTCGACAAAATCCTATAAGTGTTAGTCGACTAAGAATTTCTTTAGTCGAGGACAGCCCTACAACTTTCAAGATTGTGTTAATAGTTTCTAACTTGGAGATATCTAAGTCTCCAAAGAAAATATTTATTTTTTCTTTGAATAACTGCTCAAATAAGACTATTTGTCGAAAGCATGGTTTTTTAGTTATTTTTCTTAATTTGACAAATTATTTATCTATATTCAGCTTTTTTTTTCTTCCTCCAGACTCTTGATGCATTCTTTTTTTTATTTTCTTTTTATTTTCAGTTTTATTAATCTGTTGACAAAATATTAATGTCTTTATCCCATTGTTTTCTAGTAGCTCAACTAATCTTCACCTTGTTTGGGACCTGTTATTGATCCATACTCTAATATTTTCAATTTGAGCAGTTTAATGATAGTGGTTTTTGAGACTGTGAAGATTTAATCCACTTTTTAAATTCATCCAACTAAAGTCATTTTTATATAATCCTGTTAGACAAGCCCAGTTGCTTGTAATATACCAGAATCCATATTTCCTTGAAATTAAAGTCAGATGTAAGCAGTTTTTCAGGTGTTGAACATTTTGTCATTTCCTGTACCTCGGTTGGGTCCCGGACTTCAGTCTGAGAGTCACAGTGTTGTGTGTGTGTGTGTGTGTGTGTGTGCTGCTAGCAGGAGCATCTTTCTATGTCCGTCAGCTGTTTCCTGTCTCGTTCTGTCTCCAGATGCCTTCCGCTGACAGCCACAAAAAAAACAGCGTCCGACACAAACTGGTGTCCCTCACCCTAAAGAAGAAATCCAAAATCACTGAGGAGGTAAGAAGCAGAGAGAGAGAGAGAGAGAGAGAGAGACATGGGGGATTATAAAAATACCTTTCTGATGGTTACAGAAGTAGAAAAGTTCAATTTGGATTTGTTTCAGGTTACCAAGCGTCTTAACGATGGTGAGTACGGTCTGCACGGCAACAGCATGCTGGAGGACCGACCAACATCCAACCTGGAGAAACTCCACTTCATCATCGGCAACGGGATCCTGAGACCAGCACTGAGGTGTACACACACACACACACACACACACACACACACACACACACACACACACACACACACACACACACACACACACACACACACACACACACACAAAGGGTCATTATGAAGCTGCATTTTCCTAAACTTGTATATATCATAGACATTATATGCATCAATACATCAAAGTATATTGTCTAGCTTGAATATGATTCATGGATTTATAAAAAACAAAATAACAATATCTCTGATGTTATTTAAAAAAAAAAAAAAATCTCCTACGTCAGGGGTCTTCAACGTTCTTAAAGCCAAGGACCCCTTAAGTGAAGGAGAGAAAGAGCAGGGACCCCCTACTGCATATATTGTATTAAATGAAGTTACATATTCAACTGGGCCTACAATAACGTGTAGGGCGGCCTAAAGCCTTTATACATGTATACTCTTACTTTTTTTTTTTTGCATAGAATACTAAGCTATTAAAAAAATAATCAGCATGATTTTATAAATCATGTTTTAATGTTAAACATACATGTTGCACAGTGAATCCTCAGGATGAACCTTATCTGTTGAGCTTAGTGACTACCTTACCTATAGGCCAGTTAGCCTATCATCAGTGAGGATTTTTCACAAATAGTTTGATTTATATTTGCTAATATATTTTACATAAAAAAAAAAAAAAAAGTAAAACTTAAAAAGAATTAACAATAATTTGGTGGCCCCCCGGCAGTAACTCTGAGGACCCCCTAAGGGTCCCGGACCCCCTGTTGAAGATCTCTGTCCTAGGTTATAGCAGCAACATTTCTATGTATCCAAATATGTCTGGAAGAGATGTGAAAGCCTGTTCTTTCGTTTGTACTCCGTCCTGCGGACTTAAACTTAAATTTAAGAGAGAGCTCAGGTTAGGATTGGCCTGTTTGGGTTGTAGATGGCTGCAGAGAGAAAGGAGAGCACACAGCGTCTGACACGATGAGACAAGTTGTCGATTTGTAATCACATTCAATGCATCTGCTCTTTCTGTACTTGTCAGTTTCACATACGTTTCTACTTACAGTATGTACTTAGATCCGGCCCCTTGTAGATTTAGATCCGGCCCGTACATCAATTTGGGTTCACAATACATTTTGGCCCGCCTAGTTGTGCGCCAACCCAAAACACAGGAAAGTGTTTTTTCAACTGCAATTACCTGACATTCAAAGCAGACTGCGACTCAGAAATGTTTTCATATTCAGGCTGGGAAACAGGTTGTTGTTGTTAAAACAATAGTATTTCTTGATTTGCTAAATTCTATGATGGCTAAGGAACTCTTTTGATGACTTTTGTAGGGCTTCATGTCAACAAAAATGTGATAAAAAAGCAACAAATTTACAAAACGGTGACACATGTCTGAGAAAGCCACTAAAAAGTTGAAACCAAAACAATAAAAATGAGGAAAAAAGCTACCAAAATGTTTTTAAAAAAGTGACAGTCACATGTAGTAACAAAAGCAAGTCAATAAACTCTACATGTCTGGCCCTTGGTGGGAATCTCTTTTTCCAGAGTGGCCCCTAGTGAAAATGAGTTTGACACCCCTGCCTTATAATATATAATCTAAATATAATCTAAGTGTGTGTGTGTGTGTGTGTGTTTGTGTGTGTGTGTGTGTGTGTTAGGGATGAGATCTACTGTCAGATCTGTAAACAGCTGAGTCAAAACCCGTCTAAGAGTTCTCACGCCCGCGGCTGGATCCTCATCTCTCTGTGTGTCGGCTGCTTCGCCCCTTCAGACAAGTTTGTCAAGGTCAGGACATCCAAAGTTTTTTTTGTTTTTTGTATGAACTTTTTGATTTGAATACACTGAAGGAAGACATCTTAAAAATGTATATGTTTCCGCAGTTGGTTTGTTAGTTTGTCGTGGAAGTTTCCTTTGCTGCAGGGGGGGTAGAGTTTTCAGAGTTTAGTAAATTGAAACAAATAAGACAGACTGAAACTAAAACCAAGTTGGGTTTTTGTATTTTATTAAAAACATTTTTATGCATCTTCAGAGTGACAGCACACACGCACTTGGATTATTATGACGCTACAATTCTTACAGGCAATCTGATACACATGCAGACATCTCGGAGCCATCTCGCCTCCTCCTCCCTGTACGACTTTCACCCCCCAGTTACATCTTAACTGGCATGGGACAAACTAAAGAGTTTTAGGGTGACCTTGTAGCCACTATCTGTTCAGACAAACAGCTCACATTATGTTCAAGACTGGACACCTCAGCAGTTTAAGCAGAAACTGAGATAAACTGTCTTTCAATAATGTGAGAGAATTAAAGTAGAAATAAAACATAAAAATATAAGGCATTATGCTTAAATGTATGATTTCCCATTACAAGTTTCCTTTACATTTAGAGTTACAGCAGGAGGAACTCAATTAATGTATTTGTGTTTCTGTGAGAAAGCGAGGTCATTTGGCATACAACCTGATCCTCCAGCATGTATCCATTGTCAGTAAATCATAGTAAAAACTTCTTTTTCTGATGCTGCCCTCTTGATGCTACCTCGGGCATTTTAGTTTAGTTTTTTTTTGTATATGTGGAATTTACACCTTTTTTGTGTTTTTTGTTTTTGCCTACAGTACCTGAGGAACTTCATCAACAGCGGGCCGCCAGGTTACGCTCCGTACTGTGAAGAGAGACTGAGACGAACATTTGTCAATGGGACGAGAACGCAACCTCCCTCCTGGCTGGAGCTGCAGGTGCAAACACACACAAATCGGATTGATTTAGGAAAATAAATATGGAAATTTGTCAAGTTTATTGTAAGGTTTTTTTTTTTTTATTGAAATGATAAGTCCATGCAACATTTTTCAGTCTTTATCCCTGAATGCTTGAGTATTATAAATCATCACAGTGTTCTTAGATACCCACACTGGACGTTACATAATTGTAATCCTGTTTATAGTTGTAGATATATCCAGTGTACAGCTCTCCAGTCAATGGCGATAAACTTGAAATACCTGTCTCGCATACACAAAACAAATCTTGTGTGCATGACATTTTGGCTGGTTACAGCAACAATTGGTTTTATGGCTTTCAGCAATGGGACCAAACCCCTGCTATATTGTATGTACAGATGTTTGAATTTCATATAAAAAAGAGCGATTCATGTTTTTTTTTAAAGATTTGTTTTGGGCATTTCAGCCTTTAATGGAAAGGACAGCTAGATATGAAAGAGGGGGAAGACATGCAGGAAATCGTCACAGGTCGGACTCGAGGCTTACACCTCTATATAATGGCGTTTTTCCATTACATGGTACCTACTCGCCTCGCCTCGCCTCGACTCTACTCGCCTCGACTCGACTCAGCGCACTGTGCGTCCCTTTTCCGTTGCAGATTTTTGTACCGCCTCAGCGTGGCTGGTCGTCATAGCGACTGCCGTGGGCGTGGCTTGGTAGCGTTGCATTTCCCCCGACTCATTTCCTGGTTCTCCTTCTCCGTAAACAACATGAAATCAACAAGATAGTTAACTTTTCCTGCTCCAGATTTCCCCCCGTGGTCAGAAAGAACAGGGGAGACACTTAGTTTCTCTCACTATACGACTCTAGAGTCACTACTCGCTGCGGAGCTAATAGCCGGCACTCTCTCACTTCTCCTTCGCTCACCAGCTCCCCACACACACACACGGCGACTCGACACACACACCAGCGCACAAGTATAACCATCAGGCCACTTGTATTCTACGGAGAAAGCTCTGCGTGGAGCCTCCGGCAGCAATAAAACGCCGCTGGCTAAACTATTTAAAAATGCCGTCTGTCGCTAGCAATGCAGTGATCAGTGACGATTCTTTCCGACCAGTCAGCAGCCTGCAGGGTTTCACGTCACCTTCTCGGCTCGCCTCAGCTCGCTTGGAACCTCGACTGAGCAGGTACTAAAAAAAGTACCTGTTAGCAGGTACCAGGGACTTTTTTTTGTAATGGAAAACCAAAAAAGGCGAGTAGAGTCGAGGTGAGTAGGTACCATGTAATGGAAAAGCACCATATGTGCGCCTGCTCTACCAACTGAGCTAACCCAGCCACCAAGAAGAGCGATTCATGTTGTGTTTAGTAGGGTTGCAACGATACGAGATTTTCACGGTACGATACTGTCCCGGTCTTATATGCTGGCTACTTCTGCAAACAAATCAACAAGTTTCTTTTACAAAAGATGAAAAATACACAAGAGACAGACGCAAGAAATCAAAAACGTAGCAAACAGTAAAATTACTTTTAAATGAATAGAAATTAACCGTAAATCAACACAATATTTTGGGAGAGGTCAAATATAGTAAAATAATGATGACGTAGTCCTGGATGGAGGAAAAGTTAGTGCGACATTGTGATCTGAATAAACTGTCGTGTAGAGCGAGGCTATGAAGGGATTTGGTTTTTCATTTGGATCCAACTGGGAACTAAAGTTCTGAAATCTATTATCCAGGCCACCAAGTCGAAAAAGCCCATCATGCTGCCGGTAACGTTCATGGACGGCACGACCAAAACGCTGCTGACGGACTCCGCCACCACAGCCAACGAGCTCTGCAGCGCTCTGTCCGACAAAATCAATCTGCGGGACCGCTTTGGGTTCTCACTCTACATCGCACTGTTTGACAAGGTTGGCACACACACACACACACACACACACACACACACACACACACACACACACACACACACACAGTGGCATCACAAGGGGACGTGTGGTAGAGGGACGCTATTTTCCTCTACAGGAGTGGCTACACGGTGGCAAAATGGCTGCCACCCACACTACAAGTCCCAGAATGCACCACACAGGGAGGTGCAAATGCCTCAGCCTTTTGATTACTGCAGGCGCTCATGCACTGGAAGAAGACAAAGAGAGCAAAGAAGCAGAGAGAAGAAAAGCAGAAGTCATGGGGAAAGAACCTAAGCTACCAGGACTTTGCTAAACCTAGTAGTTTTACTCCCAGTATGTTTTTGAGTTTGAGTTACTGTTTTTCGTTGGACTATTTTCTGAAAAGACTGCTTAAAATAAAACGTCTGTTTTCCTGCAACCACTTTTTGGCTTGTCTCTGCCCTACACCCCACCTGCTACGAAGAAAAACCTCTCATGACTGCATAACACACACACACACACACACACACACACAAACACGGACACACACACGCACGCCCTGAGTTAAGAAGTGCAGATTTTTAGGGCTGCCACCTCTTAGTCGATTAGTCGACTAATCTGTAGTTTTGGTCTTAGTCGACTAAGATTTCTTTAGTCCATTAGTCATTTTTTATGCTTATTCATGCTTAATTACTCATTTCCAAGAAACTTCTGAGCACATTTATGGTAAACACACGATTTAAAGTGGTGCTTTTGCAGGATTAATTGTGGAGAAACTCAGTTTTACAGATGGTTAATTAACTACATTTATATTATGCTTTTCTAGTCTTAACCACCTCTCAAAGAGCACAGCTCTGTCAATTAAATCAACTAATCGATTAGTCGACACAATCGTATAAGTGTTAGTCGACTAAGAATTTCTTTAGTCGAGGACAGCCCTACAGATTTTAAAACTGGCAGTTAAAATATTTAGCACTAGTGAAACTAAATCAAATTATCGTTTGTAGTGGCAGATATATCAATAACGTTCTTTTCCTCCTGCAGGTCTCGTCTTTAGGCAGCGGGAACGACCATGTAATGGACGCCGTGTCGCAGTGCGAGCAATACGCGAAGGAGCAGGGCGCCCAGGAGAGGAACGCCCCCTGGAGGCTCTTCTTCAGGAAGGAGATCTTCACGCCATGGCACCTCCCCGCTGACGACCAGGTCGCCACCAACCTCATCTACCAACAAACCGTCAGGGGCGTCAAGTTTGGAGAGTACCGCTGCGACAGGGTGAGTTTTTCCGTTGCTGTTTATTTTAGAGGAATAGTTTGACAGTTTTGGGAATACGTATAGTACAGGCCAAAAGTTTGGACACACCTTCTCATTCAATGCGTTTCCTTTTTATTTTCCTGACTATTTACATTGTAGATTCTCACTGAAGGCATCAAAACTATGAATGAACACATATGGAATTATGTACTTAACAAAAAAGTGTGAAATAACTGAAAACATGTCTTATATTTTAGATTCTTCAAAGTAGCCACCCTTTGCTTTTTTATTAATAAGGGAAATAATTCCACTAATGAACCCTGACAAAGCACACCTGTGAAGGTAAAACCATTTCAGGTGACTACCTCATGAAGCTCATTGAGAGAACACCAAGGGTTTGCAGAGTTATCAAAAAAGCAAAGGGTGGCTACTTTGAAGAATCTAAAATATAAGACATGTTTTCAGTTATTTCACACTTTTTTGTTAAGTACATAATTCCATATGTGTTCATTCATAGTTTTGATGCCTTCAGTGAGAATCTACAATGTAAATAGTCATGAAAATAAAAAGGAAACGCATTGAATGAGAAGGTGTGTCCAAACTTTTGGCCTGTACTGTATATTCGCTGTCTTGTCGTCTCAGTTTGATTAAAATTGTTTGTCAGACATCTAAACTAGGGAGTACTACAAGGCGTCCTCCCTTTGTCAATATATATATTTAAGTGATTAGTTGACTTCATCACTTTGGAGTGTAATACATTTTGAATGTGTTACAATAAAAGATGTTAAAAAGACCTTTTTTGAATTTATGATCAAACAACATATCGGGTATTCATGTGTTTCTCAGTTGCCTCAGGCCTTAAAAAGGCCTCTGTCTGCTTCTTTTTACCTACATTTTAACTTGCCTTTACTTACGGCTGGGAAAAAAATCGATTTGATTTAAAAATCGAGTTGGTAGGTCAAATCGATTCATATTTTCAAAAAATCGATTTTTTTTTTTAATCCAAATACAGTATAAATAATTTGGATGTTTAACAATCTTTGTTGCACACTGCACAGTGACTTTTCACTTAGAGAAAGGGTTTGCCTTTGCAATTTTGTTTATGTTGATGCACTTTAATTAAATACAATAAATATATATTTTTAAAATATATTTACAGTTCGCAGTTATTTTGTTTTAAATGGAAGGGGGGGAAAAATCAAATCGTGAATCAAGTTTTTTATAAAAAAAAGATTTTTTAGGGAAACAAATCGCCCAGCTCTACCTTTTAATTTAGTTTTTTAAAACCCTCATTGTAAGAAAACTGTGTGTGTGTGTCTGTGTGTGTCTGTGTGTCCCCAGGATGACCTGGCAGAGCTGGCCTCTCAGCAGTATTACGTCGACTATGGTTCAGAGATACTTCTGGAGCGCCTGCTGAGCCTCATCCCCTCCTACATCCCTGACAGAGAGATCAGCACCTCCAGGACCGTGGAGAAATGGGCTCATTTCATCATGGCTGCACACAAAAAGGTGCTCGTCACTATGACAAAGTCTGTCAATGTCCTCCCAGTGAATTTATCCAGGGAACCCGCAGACTTTAGTCCAGGCTTCTATGGATGGTCTATTGGTCCTCCACTTTGGTTCAGACTGAAGTAATTCAGCCATTCATGGTCCATACAGGAAGAATCATACTGACTTGGTGATCAGTTATTTTGTCCTCTAGCGGATTGACATTTTGAAACGTCTCAACACCTGTACACTTTTTTTTTAGCATGCCAAGATGTTAAGATGGTGAACATGGTAAACATTATACCTGCACAGAGTATCTAGCAGTGTGGCTCTAGTCTTATTTAAAGGAAATATGTTGTTTTCATGGGTACTTGAGGATATGCATTTGTAATTTAGAGTTTTTGGCACAGGGGAAGTTATTTTGTGATGCATGTGTGTAGATCATAGATGTAATTTAAATGTAGAAATGTGTTTTTGTACATTTTAAAAATGCCTCTATAAACATACTCAAGTACATGTAGAGCTTATTTTTCTTTTGGATTATGCAAATTTCTCAATTTCTCTTGAGAAACAAATGCACTAACCGGTTGAGTAAATCTTCAGTTGCTGATTTTTTTTAAAATGAGATAAAAAAGCAAGAAAGGTGAAGGCTAATGTAATGAAGCCTAGCATGTCATGCTATATGAAGGTGAATTCAGTAATCCTGAGCAATAAACTAGAATAACAAATCAGTCTTGCACCATACCCTGCAGTATTTGAATATTTTGTAAACATTTAAATCTACGGGGGTATGTTCTGCGTGGTTCATTTGCATTCACAATAACTTATTTTTCTTTCTCTCTCTCTCTCTCTCTCTCTCTCTCTCTCTCTCTCTCTCTCTCTCTCTCTCTCTCTCTCTCTCTCTCTCTCTCTCTCTCTCTCTCTCTCTCGGGCTGCTCAGGGCATCTACACCCAGAAGAGGTTTGACCCACAGAAGGTAAAAGAGGAAGTGGTGGACTTTGCTCGCCACAAGTGGCCTCTGCTCTTCTCTCGTTTCTATGAAGCCTTCAAGTTCTCAGGTGGGAAAATGATCTTAATGCCTTAATTAAAAAAATTAGTAAAAATCCAACCTTTAAGGATACCAATTTAGTTTGTGAATGAATAATGTATCGTAAATAAATAAATGTTCTTCCTTAAAATACAGGGGGCTTAAATATAGACACCCCTATGTTAAATTCCCATACAGGCAGGCAGATGTTTAATTTTAAAGGCCAGTTATTTCATGGATACAGGATACTTAGATCCGGATAAAGTTCCCTTGGCCTTTGGAATTAAAATAGCCTCCCCATCATCACATAGCCTTCACCATACCTAGAGATTGGTATGGTTTTATTTCAGTTAGCGTAATAGCTGGTTTGATTTGCACTGAGAGATGATCTTATGGAAAGTACCCCATGCCAATCTCTAGGTATCAATTTCCAAAAGATGATTTTTTATTTTTTTTTATTCCTCTTTTTAGTCAACTTTAGCATGGGTTCATAAACGTATGAGCAGCACTGTAAATGCAGTACTTTTTACTTCTCTACATGTCTGAAAGTTAGTTAGTTAGTTAGTTAGTTAAGTTAGTTTTCAGATAACCTATCGGTACTGTGACAGTGAATCCTTGGTGTAAAACTTTTCTTTTGTCTCTTCTCTGCCTCTCAGGCCCCATTCTGCCTAAAAACGACCTGATCGTCGCCGTCAACTGGACCGGGGTTTATTTTGTGGACGAGCAGGAGCAGGTCCTCCTAGAGCTCTCCTTCCCAGAAATCACTGCCGTTTCCAGCAGCAGGTGAAGCATGCTGGGAGCTCTAGTCACTTAACAGTTCCTTCTTTTGGTTTCTCTGCCTGTCCTTTTATTTTCTTTCCTCTTCCATCTACTTCCTGCTATCTCTTTCTGCGCTTCTGCTGTCTTAGTTGCATGTTCTATTATTTTAATTCTCCTTTTCAGCCTGCCTCTCTGAGCACGTCCCCTGCTTTCTCTCTCCTCTCTCAACAACAACACTATTGGTAATTTCAGCAAATGTCCAATATTGACATTTGTATTCAAGTGTCAAAAGCCATTACAGCTGTGTGAATTACAACTCATGAGGTGATGTTTGTTATAGAGCACACGTGTCAAACTCGAGGCCCGCGGGCCAAATCTGGCCCCTCGCAGGTTTTGATCCGGCCCGCATTTCAATTTAGGCTCACAATAAATTTAGGCCCACCTAGTTTTTGGTGTTTTTATTTAATTTTTTGACATTTTTGAAGCATTTTTGGGCGGTTTATGTGCTTATTTTCAATGCTTTAGGAACTTTGTTTTAACGATTTGGACGCTTTGTTCAATGTTTTGCCACTTTTTCTGAAGTTTTTGACGCTTTTTACGATGTTTTTGTCACTTTCTGATGTTTTTGGCACTTTTTCAGACAATTTTGATGCTTTTTTCAATGCTTTAGGCACTTTGTTTTAACGATTTAGATGCTTTGCTCAATGTTTTGCCACTTTATCGGAAGTTTTTGATGCTTTTTACGATGTTTTGTCACTTTTTCAGACAATTTTGATGCTTTTTTTTCTGCCTTTTTCCAACGTATTTGTCGCTGGCAGAGGAACTTTTTTGCCAAAAGTGAGAAGACTCCAGTATATGACACATGGAATAATACATTCAAAATATTTGACTTTTTCTCTTAAATAAACACATGTCAATGATCTCTATGTGTCTGGCCCTTGATGAGATTCTCATTTTCCAGTGTGGCCCTCTGGGAAACTGAGTTTGACACCCCTGTTATAGAGCCACAAAGTCCATTTCCTACAGAAAGTTAACATTTTGTTTCTTCTAACCATGATTATAAAAGCCCTTTAACCCTCAACTCATTGTTGCCCAAATTGCACCTTAACTATATGTTGTGCTGTGTTGGATTAGGAAAGGCGTTCACAAATGATGTCATCTTTATATGTGTTATTCTTGAGAGCGAGGACAACCAACATAGTTTCTATAATTTGGAGGACTTATTGTTCTTTCAGGGGAGGAAAGTTGCAGAGTCAGAGTTTCACTTTGGCGACCATCAAAGGAGACGAGTACACCTTCACCTCCAACAACGCAGAGGACATCCGCGAGCTGGTGGTGACCTTCCTCGAAGGCCTGAGGAAGAGGTCAAAGTTTGTGGTCGCACTGCAGGATAACCCCAACCCCAGTAAGTCCTGAACAGGTGCCAGTACCCGATCCGTTCCACCTGCACAATCCGTTCTGCGCATGCGCGAGATGTTCACGCATGCGCAGATGATAATACCGTTTTACGACCTGCCCGATCTGTTCCACGCTAGCCTCCTCCAGGAACGTTAGTTTAGCTAACAGCTATTTCGGCTAACCGCTAGCTGACAAATAACGCATGCGCAGAACAGATCGTGCAGGCAGAACGGACAGCTAGATTCAGTCTAAAATAACGTTAAGTCAAACATAATGGGAGAAGCAGCTACAGCAAAATTAAGACTTTACAGTAATAACAATAAAGACAAGTAATTGAGTGATTGTATTTTAAATGAGCACAAATAAAGTAGAAGTGACGTAACAGCTGTTATATATGTTAACGTTTGTTTTCAAGTTTTATTTTGAGGGTCTTTTAAAGTTTACATGCTGTCTCAGCTAGCGGTTAGCCGAATTAGCTGTTAGCTAAACTAACGTTAGCTTAACTGTGGAGGCTGACGGCAGACCGCTACAATCAGCTAGCTGTTAGCCAAATTAACTATTAGCTAAAGTAACGTTAGCTTCCCAGTGGAGGCTAACGGCAGACCGCTATAATCACCTAGCGGTCCGCCCGAATTAGCTATTAGCTAAACTAACGTTAGCTTCCCGGTGGAGGTTAGTGTGGGAACAGATTGGGTAGTGTCGTAAATCCTCGTACCACAGCGCATGCGCAGAACGGATTGTGCAGGTGGAACGGATTGGGTACTGACAACAGGGATGGTGCCGCTTTTATTTTGTATACTAAACTCTTTTTTTTTTTAACATAACCTGATACTCTGTAACACCTGCTTGAGAACATTAAAGTTAGAAAGTTTTCCATCAAACACCTTTACAATAAACATACGGAACAAAAGACAGAAGTTTGAAGGTAGAAATGCCAGTTAATCATCTCGCTTTAGTAAAAACTGTGTTTGTTTTTTTTCCACAGCTGGAGAGGAGTCCACCTTCCTGAGCTTTCTGAAGGGAGACCTGATCCTGTTGGACAAGGACACCGGGGAGCAGGTGCTTAATTCTGGTTGGGCACACGGCGTCAACGAACGAACCAATCACAGAGGAGATTTTCCAGCTGACTGCGTCTATGTCCTGCCCACCATGACCCGACCTCAGCAAGAAATAGTGGTAAGAGAAGAAAAAAAACCAACATTAAGAAAAATTCTGCTTAACTTTTTTTGTAGGAAGGAGACTCCTCTTTACAGCACTAACTTCCTATTACACTATTCACTGTTTTTATATTATTGGCACAGCTCAGTTTGCAGGATTGTGATTATGATTTCAGCGTTTTTAATTCAAAAAGCTTGAGTCAAACGTGCCACACTTAAACCAGAAGTTCAGTAGTTTCAGAACCACTTCAGCGAATTTTATTATTATTGAAAATCATTTTCCATTATTGTCTTAATAGATATAAGGACAAATAACAGTAACAACAAATGACAAAAGCCAACTGAATTCAAGTAAACACAAAACAGTTAAGTGTCATAATGACCATCGTAGAGATTTGATATTTGGAAGACCACAGGAACAAAGAATATGTGTCCAATGATACTGAATAACAAGTTTTTAACAGAACAACGAGGACATTACATTCACATTACAAACATTACAACAAAGCTGTTCAAATCTGTGATGCTACCTTACTTTTCCTTCACACAGCATTACTGTATTTTTGGGGGAGTATCCCAAGGATTATTCTATTAAATTACCCAGCATACAGTAGACTTTAAAATGACACATTGTAGTCACTTAAAAGAAGGTTGACCATTAGAATATTACTTTAATACAAAGGGAGACTCTTATGTTACAGATGGGAACGTGACATGCATGTCCATCTGTGCAGAGACATCAAAGGTTTCTTTGTGTTGGTGCTCAAATCTTATTTAATGTATTAAAATAAAGTGTTTTTAGACCTTCGCCATAAGCAATATCTTTTTGTTGTTGTTGTTGTTGTTGTCCATGTTTTGCACACTGAAAACTGAAACGTAGACATGTTGTCATTGCAAACTTATTTTTTTTTCATCAATATTTTTTTATTGATTTTTAACATAACTAAACAATCAATGCACATACATACAAAACCTGTTAGACACCCGAGGAAAACACAAATGCAAATGACAAAAACAATAACTAAAAGCTTCTCATTACATTATTTACTATTAGATTTGACACAGCTTCTCAGTCAGCCATTGGCACGTCATTTCCACCATGTTCAAGAAAGAATAAGAAAGGATTCCAGATTTCCTCAAACCTCCTATATTAACCTTTCACAATATAAGTTACTTTTTCCATAGACATAATTATTGCCATTTCTTTCAATCAGTTACCTATACTTGGCGCCTTTTATGTTTTTCCACTGTAAAGCAATAAGGCGCTTGGCTTGTAATAGACACATGTCTATGAATGCACATTCCTTACTCTTCAGTGGCATTTTTAGAGGTTATAAATGTAATATATAAATGTAATATAAATAATTTTGCAGAAATTGGTATATTGATATTCAGGATTTTATCTATCACGCATTTCATATCCTTCCAAAATTTCATTATATATCGTCACAATCTTGTGAATATGTTGCTGTAACAGTTAAATCTGATCTGATTTAATCTGATAACATCTGGCTCTTCCTCTTGTTTTGAAGACGCCTAATGTAAGTCACTTTAAACATAAAGTGGTCTTTTTAAAATGAATGTAATCTGATGTAATCCAACCAATCAGGCGCTGGTAACCATGACACCGGACCAGCGACAGGACTCGGTTCGTGTTTCGCAGCTCGTCCTGCCAGAGAGCGACGGACGGATAAAACCCTACACACTGGAGGAGTTCTCCTACGACTACTTCAGGTCCACACACACACACATACACACACACACACACACCCATACATACATATTGGGATTAAAAAGAAAGGGTTATCATATCTGTTGAACATTTTACTGTTGGGTGTATAATAACCTCTCTGAATAGACTTGTAATCGATTGTAAATCCTCCTGATGTCATTTCCGTTATGGAGCAGCTTAGGGATCAGTCCTCGGCTCTTTAATAATAATGTATACTTTATTAAATTACAATGTTTTCACTCTGTTGTTATTACACACACTACACACAGGCCTGAATTACACACACACACACACTCAGTACCTATTCATGCACTAATGGAGAGATGTCAGAGTGAGGGAGCTGTCCATGGAAAGGCGCCCCGAGCAGCTGGGGGTTCGGTGCCTTGCTCAAGAGCACCTTGGCAGTATCGCCGGAGGTGAACTGGCAAATCTCCAGCTACCAGTCCACCACCATACTTTAGTCCATATGGGGACTTGAACCAGCAACCCAACTCAACTTCCCAACTCAACCCCCTACTGACTGAGCTACTGCCACCCCCAATGAGTGATCCTCATTTTTAACCTTTTAAGTCAAATCATTCAGGCGTTATATCTTTGCTTTTAGTAATACAACACATTTGAGTAGTTTTCTCTATCTGGAAACTTCCTTCCGTTAAATTCAGACAATTTAGAAGTTATCATCACAGGTCCAGCTCCTTCCTTGCTCACAGATCTCCGACATAACATCTCACATTATTAACACTCACCTGCAGATTTGCTGCCCCCCCCCTGTACAACCATATGTTTTTAAGTATTGTTAACTTATATCTTTTTTTACTTGTGAGCCACGCCAAAGACAAATCTCCATTTTTCTGATCTCACCTGACCGACTGATTTTTACCTCTCGGCATTATTTAATTTTTTGGTTTGACAAATTAAATTTTGATCGACTCGCAGTCATGTCAACATGTCACAAATGTAACCTGCTTCTTTCAGGCCTCCTCCCAAACACACCCTGAGCAGGGTGATGGTCAGTAAGAATCGCGGGAAGGACAAGATGTGGAGCTGCACCAGAGAGCCGCTAAAGCTGCCGCTGCTGAAGAAAGTGGTCAGCCACGAGGAGCTGGCTCAGGACGCCTGCATGTCCTTCATAGATATCCTTTAAAACAGCTGATGTGACACGGTTTAAGACCGTCTTAAAGCATGTTCAACTTACTGGGTATCTGACTTCCCTAAACCTAGCCATTGTCAACCCTAGATAACTGCTCCAATCGTAATGCTAACAAAACTGGTTACCAAATTTACTATGTTAACAATGAGCTTGTGCATATGAAAGAGACTAACAGCAAATGCAACATACACAGATCTAGAGCAGGATATTATTCATTAATTGTATATATTTTATAGCAAGAAACTAACATTTCTGATTGTTTAAGTTGCATTATTTGATATTGATAGTGTATTTTACTATATTTTTATACATTTTTAATGTACAAGTTAAAGTTATAAAAATTAAGCACAGCACTATAACATAAAAAGCAGCAACATTAGAAACTGAAAATAATACAGTAAGTACCAGAAGCATAAGTTAAACACTTTTATGACCACAGAAATCTGAGAATTTTTGTCCAGTGCATTAACATATTGTACTTTTAGTACCATAGCTCAATCCTTTTTTTTTTTTTTTGTTCAATACATGTCCATATGTCTCTGGTGATCCCAATCTGCTTAGCATGCAACCACGTTGAGAAACACTGGTGCAACCCCTCACCCCGACATTAACCTTATCAAATCTTAACCTGAACTTTAAAAGGCCCCAGTATTGTCTAATTAAAGACATATATTATCGCAGTTTTTTTTTTTTACAGCGTCCCATTAGAATGTTTACAAGTTTTTGTAAATTATTCAGTGATGGATGGAGTCAAACATGCTCTGTAAATACAAAAAAAAAACACAAAAAAAGAAATGAAAACTTTGATATAAACGAGTGTGTTCATACATGTCACCAGAATGCAGGAAGGAGCTATCCAAAATTGGGTTCTTTTCCGGTATCTCGAGAATGATTTTCATGTTGATTCTACATTTGTATACAAGCCAATCAGGTCGTTTTATTCCTTGACGTTCGTCCCACCTATGATGAAGTACATGGGCGACTATCCGTCCAAGCGCATGCGCTCAGTCAACGAGTTGACCGATCAGATCTTTGAAGGAGCACTGAAGGCCGAGCCTCTGAAAGACGAGATCTACTGTCAGGTCATCAAACAGCTCACGGACAACCACGTCAAGTGTGTAAAACCGACGCTATTATTATTCTTATCATTGCGCTTCAATATGAATGATAATATCTTGGTGCTAATTCAAGGTTCAGACTTTTCACGTAGAGTTGTATCACAAAAACATATTACAGTGAACCTTGTAGAAAAGAATATACAAAATATTATGGAAGGATACCACGTTCATGAAACACTTTAATTGCATTCAGTTTCTATTAATCTTCCAGTCATCATCATCATCATCATCATGTCTGCAGCAGTACAAGCAGGCAGGGCCGACAGATATTTCTATGCAGAAGCTGAACATGAGTTTTGTGCTGCTGCAGGTACAGTGAGGAGAAAGGCTGGGAGCTGCTGTGGTTGTGTACTGGTCTGTTTCCTCCCAGTAACGTGCTGCTGCCTCACATCCAGCGCTTCCTCCAGTCCAAGAAACACCACCCACTCTCTGGAGACTGCATGCAGAGGCTGCACAAAGCTCTACGGTAAAACTTTACACTTTACTAAAGTATTAACATCAAAATATACAGTATAAAGTAAAAGAAATAAATAAATTAAAAGTACTCATTATGTAAAATGGCCTATTTCAGAATAACTGAGCCTAACTCCACCCACTGCATCATTTTGAAAATGCAAAAACTGGGCAAAAGAGAGGGATGCCACCAACCTGTGATTAGAGGGTGTTAACAATCTTAAATATCATGACATAGAGGAGTCCCAACCGGTTGACTCTATCTCAGCATTGGACGTAAGGTTAAGGCTGATTTAAAACAGTAGATAGTGTATATTTTATAAATTTGGAAAGAAATGTCAATATTAACTCCTGCGTTGATTTGTATTATCAGAGTCCTTCCAGAAAAATGCTGAGTTTTTTTGTCATTGCTTGCGGGTAAAAATCCTTGATTATGCGGCACGTTTTCTTAAAAAATGCGATGGAATATGCTATATATGATATTTATGTAGTTTTATGCGATGAAATTGCACCCTGCTTTTCGATGATGTTCACGTTGCGTAATGACGTCATTTCATAACGTTCCCATGGCAACAGGGGAAAATGTCTGCTCTTGTGTGAAGTAAACACAACATTTTTCAAGATATGCTAAGATATGTGACTTTTTTGTAACAAAAATGCGGGGATTACGAAATCATGCAAGGCCCGCGTATTTTGCGTGGAAATCGGCAATTTATGCTGCAAAAGTGCAGTGTATTTGAAAAAAATAAATATGCAGACTTTGGCTGATTATCCGTTGAATTATGCGATCGCATAATTGCGTTTTTCTTATTATTTCTATATTATCACAGTCTAGTCATACCATTTAGTTTATAGATCAAAGAACACGTTTAAGTGTGCAGCACCTCTTTATTTTTTCATATGTATATAGTGTCTCAACTGTGCACCAAACATCCCCCCCCCTTTTTTCACTACTTATTTTATTTCATATTCGTATATGTTAGCAGTGGGAAAGGAGTTGCTTTTAATCTCATTGTACATGTGTATAGTGACAATAAAAGGCATTCTACTGTATTCTATTCTATCTATTACCTCAATCTGTAAAGTAAGTAGTAGTCACTCACTATATTTATCAGATGTGAAGTAGTAAAAAGTACTGTATTTGCCTCGGAAATGTAATAGAGTGGAAGTATAAAGTAACATAAAAAGGAAAAACTCAAGTTAAGTACAAGTACCTGAACATTGTACAGTACTTGTGTTAATGTACTTAGTTACTTTTCACCACTGCAACTGACCTTTCGTTTTGCTGCCTTTTTTTTTTCTTTTCATTTGTGGTATCGTGTAAACAGTAACGGATCCAGGAAGTACCCTCCTCATCTGGTGGAAGTTGAAGCGATCCAACATAAGACAACCCAGATCTTCCACAAAGTTTACTTCCCTGACGATACAGACGAGGTCGGACACACACACACACACACACTCACACTCATACGGGAAGATACATGTCCACTCATCAACAAAAAGGTGTTGTCTGATAATTGATAATTGTTTTGTGTGTGAACTGTGCAGGCGTTTGAGGTGGAGTCCAGCACCAAAGCGAAGGACTTCTGCCAGAACATCTCAACCAGACTGCTGCTCAAATCTCCTGAAGGCTTCAGCCTCTTCGTCAAGATCTCAGACAAGGTCAGAGAAAGAATGTTTCTCTGAGGCAGAGCAAAAATTAGGCTTTGTTAAATTCCTCTAAAACAAAATAAGTGGTGTAAATTATCTCTCTTATCCTTACCTGTTTTTTAGGTTTAATTTCATGCTGTCACTAATGTCCTTTGACCTTTTTATAAAGCATCTTCTACGCGTTTTCTATGCAAGCATTTGTTTTGAAAATTATGTTTAAGTTTGTAAACTTAAATGTCAACAGGAGGATTTACTGCAATTTCAGAACATTATTATGGTTTCATGAAGTCCAATTAGTTTTTGTAGTAGAGTAAAGAGTTAATTAATAGAAAAAATTAAATATACATTTTTTCCCAAAATCTAGAAACTATCTTGATTAGCTTGAACCAAGCTGATCTGTCTGTCTGTCTGTCTGTCTGTCTGTCTGTCTGTCTTGCAGGTGATCAGTGTGCCAGAGGGAGATTTTTTCTTTGACTTTGTCAGACATTTAACAGACTGGATCAAGAAATCTCGACCAGCTAAAGACGGTTAGTACCTGCATCAGTTTTTACTCTGTTGGAAGTAAAGCTCCATTAATTCTAAGTGTGTTAGCGTGCTCTGAAAAAAAAACATATATAACATATATACAGTACAGGCCAAAAGTTTGGACACATTCAATGCGTTTCCTTTTTATTTTCATGACTATTTACATCGTAGATTCTCACTGAAGGCATCAAAACTATGAATGAACACATATGGAATTATGTACTTAACAAAAAAAGTGTGAAATAACTGAAAACATATCTTATATTTTAGCTTCTTCAAAGTAGCCACCCTTTGCTTTTTTATTAATAAGGGAAATAATTCCACTAATTAACCCTGACAAAGCACACCTGTGAAGGTAAAACCATTTCAGGTGACTACCTCATGAAGCTCATTGAGAGAACACCAAGGGTTTGCAGAGTTATCAAAAAAAGCAAAGGGTGGCTACTTTGAAGAATCTAAAATATAAGACATGTTTTCAGTTATTTCACACTTTTTTGTTAAGTACATAATTCCATATGTGTTCATTCATAGTTTTGATGCCTTCAGTGAGCATCTACAATGTTAATAGTCATGAAAATAAAAAGGAAACGCATTGAATGAGAAGGTGTGTCCAAACTTTTGGCCTGTACTGTATGGATGGATGGATGGATGGTAGGTAAATAAGGAAAAGAATAATAACTCTCCAGGGAGTTAAACACAAACTGCAGGCTTTATTTTACATTATGACTTATACGACGGAGTCTGAACAAACCTGCTCTTGAGTAAAACTGATAGTACGCCAGAGTTTTAAAGTTGATCACACTTATATTTCACCCTATTTCCCTCCTACCTTGCAGGAATCGTTCCCTCTCTGACCTATCAGGTGTTCTTCATGAAGAAGTTGTGGACCAACACAGTTCCAGGGAAGGACTCCTTCGCCGACTCCATTTTCCACTACTACCAGGTCGGTCTTTTACTGAGAAACAGGAGAAAATTGTTTATTTTATGATTTTTTTTTCCGGCTGCAACACTCTCCTACACTTCACTTAATCTTTGTTTCACCTGACACAGACTTCCCCAAGGTTTTTATTTAATTTAAAATTTAAAAACACTATTATTGTCTACTACTTAGGGCTGGGCGATATGGAGAAAATCAAATATGACGATATTTTTGTCCCAATACCACGATATCGATATTGCGGCGATGTTGTAGGGTTGAGATTTGGTGCTTTAACAAAAATATTCACACAAAGATTTGTGATAAATAATCATCAATAATGTGTATTTAATGACTAAGAGGCTAAAGACAAATAATAGAACAGATTGAACATTCATGTAAGGACATCACTTTTCTGTAATGCAACCTTTAAAAACACCTTGTGCCATATTACCATGTTGCAATATCCAAAATCGAAGTCCAAATCAAAGACGATATCTAGTCTCCTATCGCGATATCGATATAATTTCGATATATTGCCCAGCCCTACTGCTACTTAATATCTTTTGGCAATTTGCTTCGAACACTTTTTTGATTATTATTATGAATTATATTTTATTTATACTAGAACTGTACCTTTTTGTGTAAATCAAAACCCACTTTCTCCCCCTCGTTATCTTCTTTTCATTAGGAGCTGCCTAAATACTTGCGTGGCTACCATAAGTGTTCACGAGAAGAGGTTTTCCAACTCGCGGCCCTCATCTACCGCGTCAAGTTTGAGGATGACAAATCTCATTTTCCTACAATTCCCAAGATGCTTCGGGAGCTGGTTCCCCAGGATCTCATTCGTCAGATGTCACCGGATGACTGGAAAAGGGTAAACCTGGAAAACTCCAATGTAGTTTTTATTTTCTGTTTAGATGATATGAACATTGACACATCGCTTTACTTTCTGGTTGTCTTTTTTCCTGTGAGACACTGAGATTTTGAACTGAGTTTAATAATTAATACTGTGTCTGTCTGTCTGTCTGTCTGATGACAGTCGTTGGTTGCATACTTCAACAAACATGCTGGTAAATCAAGAGAAGAAGCCAAACTGATGTTCCTGAAGCTCATCTACAAATGGCCGACCTTTGGCTCCGCCTTCTTTGAGGTCAAGGTAAATACACCTGAGCCTTTCACTTCCTGTCTGTAGCTCCCACCCGGTTCTTCTCATTCGTCTTTCTGTTATCCAAACTTGCATCTTTTCCATCAAATCCTTGATTATGCGGCGCGTTTTCTTAAAAAATGCGATGGAATATGCTATATATGATATTTATGTAGTTTTATGCGATGAAATTGCGAAAAAGTGATATTTATGTAGTTGTATGCGATGAAATTGTGAAAAAGTGATATTTATGTAGTTTTATGCGATGAAATTGCGAAAAAGTGATATTTATGTAGTTGTATGCGATGAAATTGTGAAAAAGAGAAAAAAAAGTGAATGAGGTTTTCAGTGATGGACTATAACATGTACATCTACTCAAGTACTGTACTGTACAAAGTACAACTTTGAGGTACTAGTACTTTACTGAAGTTATTTTCTTTTTAAGCTACTGTATACTTCTACTTCACTACATCTCAGAGGGGAATATTGTAGTTTTTTGCTCCACTACACTAATCTGACAGCTTTAGTTACTTTGCAAATCAAGATTTTTACATTCAAAACATATGAAGAGGTTAAAAGTCCAAGTACCCAACAGTTTAAACAAGTACAGCTGGAACGAGCGATCGATTGACAGACAAATCTATTGGCAGCTATTTTGATAATTTAAGTCATTTTGTATGTAAAAACAAACCGAGGACGGAGATGGTGTTGATTGAGCTGACTGCTGAATTGATGTTTCGGTAGCGCTGTTAACATGAGTTAGTCCGTCCCACCTACAGTAAGAGGGAAAATATGAAGGGAAAGAAAACAAGGAAACAGCCCATCAGTCAGTCGAGACATCTTTTATATTTCGCGAAAAAGGTTGCAGAGAAACATTAATGCTTTTTGGTTTAAAGTGTCCATATAGCGCTAGCAACATACAAATTCACCCTAATCTACAAAATAAATTGTATAGAACTACTTCCATGTCCCTGTTCTGCAGGTATTCCACGCAAAGTGTGAAGTGTGTCCTCGTTTAGAAGAAGTCTCCTGGCTAATCCTGCCTTGTAGTGACACAAAGTTAGAGAAACAGCTAGCTAGCTCATGTAATCCTTACCTAGCTACTGCACATGTGCGACTCTCAACAAAGATGGATGGATGTCTCACTCTGTAGCTAAAACAGAGAGCTCAACACACAGGGTGAAAAAAGGAGCTGCAGCAATGTGCATACAACAAAAATATGGTGTTTTTTGAAAATTAAACCATGTTAACCTATTCTGATACAACCTCTAAATACAATTATGAACCTGAAAATGAGCTCAATATGAGCACTTTAAAGAAATGCCAATAAACCAGAGCACATTTTCTCCTATCTAGGAATGTTGTGTGGACTCGCCAGACCCTCCTCCGCAGCGCTGTGGAGGAAGGTTTGGCAATACGAGACTATAACAATTTAAATCTTCTTTTGTCTTTAGCAAACCACAGAGCCCAACTTCCCAGAAATCCTGCTGATCGCCATCAACAAGCACGGAGTGAGTCTCATTGACCCAAAGACAAAGGTTAGTGTTTGTATAGAAATCAATATTTTCCCCTCCAAAACGGTCTTATGTTAAAGGATTTATTATAATGCTCAGTCTGTGTTAACCATGTGCATGTTAATCTACTTACCGTAGGGCTGCACGATTATGGCCAAAATGATAATCATGATTATTCATGGATTTTAGGGAAAAAATATTTTGAATTGCACTTTCACATTTAAATAAACGGAGCACTGCTTTCACTTTGACATTGTGTTAACTTTGTTTGCTAATGTAGAAATCTTTGCATCAAAAAGAGACTGGTCCTCTTTTCCAGTGCATCTCCTAGAGCACATGAGTCAAACTCAAGGCCCGCAGGCCAAATCCGGCCCCTTGCAGATTTAGATTCGGCCCGTATATCCATTTGGGTTCACAATACATTTTGACACCGCCTAGTTGCGCGCCAAACCAAAAGCACAAGAAAGTGTTTTTTTAAAACTGCAATTACCTGACATTCATAGCAGAATATGGCCGATTTGCCGACTCTGAGACTAAGAAATTCCTCCAGAAGCAGAGAGAGAGTTTTTATATTCAGGCTGAGTTGTTAAAAAAATTGTATCATTGTTTTGCTTGATTTGCTAAACTCTACGATGGCTAAGGAACTGAGGACTTTTGTAGGACTTCATGTCAACAAAAATGTGACAAAAAGCAACAAATTTACCAAAAGGTGACAAATGTCTGAGAAAGCCACAAAGAAGTCTGAACAAAAACAACAAAAATGAGGAAAAAAGCTACCCAAATGTTTAAAAAAAAGAAGTGACAAGCAGTAACAAAAGCACGAGAATAAACTCTCCATGTCTGGCCCCTCGGTGTGATTCTCTTTTTCCAGTGTGGCCCTCTGGGAAAAGGAGTTTGACACCCCTGTCCTAGAAGCAAAATATAAACAACATTCTACCCAAAAGAAACTAGCTCTTGACCTTCTCTCCTCCAGACATTTGATTTTCTCTGTTGTATATTACTCTTCTACTCTGGACTGCAGCTGCAACATTCAGGAAAGTTTTCCATGCAGCAGCAGCAGCATGACAATTCCCCAAAAGTCAAGCCAAAACAGGTCGCCCCCTGGTGGTGGGCTGGTACTTTAGGAAACGCTTGATTTGATTTATATCTATAAATTATATTATCTATGACCTGAGCACGCATTTTTAACGTCATTCACGTTTATTTAATTGTAAGTAAGTAAGTAAGAAAAATTTTATTTATAAAGCGCTTTTCACAGATAAAATCACAAAGTGCTGTACAAAAGAATAGGTAAAACAAACAATATAAAAATGTATATACATATGTAAAATTAAAGTGACACTAGTGAAAACCCATCAACCAAAATCTTTCTTAAATAAACATGTTTTCAGATTCTTTTTTAAAAGAGACAACCGAGTCTGCCAGACGCATGGAGAGGGGCAGGGTGTTCCACAGTCTGGGAGCAACAGACTCAAAATTGTGGGAAGACCAAGTTGTGATTGAGATTATTATTTGATTAATTGTGCCGCCTTAACTTGCAGGCCCTTCCTTTTGATGCTGCGCTCCATTAATCGCTCAGGTTGGCCTCATCAGCCAGAGGCCCTGAAAGTAACGTGTCCTCTCTGTGTCTTTGTGCAGGACATCCTGACTACTCACCCCTTCACCAAGATCTCCAACTGGAGCAGCGGCAACACTTACTTTCACATCACCATCGGCAACCTGGTCAGAGGAAGCAAACTGCTGTGCGAGACCTCGCTGGTGGGTGGCAGCAGCATGCACATACTGTAACATTTCCAAGTCATAGTATAGTATGGTGAAAAAAGTCATAAAAAATGAATAGTATGATATGTCCAAAAAAGACAAAAAAGTCATAGTATAGAATGTTGAAAAAAAATCAGTATGGTATTTCAAAAGATTCATCAAAAAAGTCATAGTATAGTATGGCGAAGAAAAGTCATAAAAAAGTCATAGTATGTCTAAGAAAAGTCATAAAAAAATCATAGTATATTATGTTGAAAAAAGACAAAAAAGTCATAGTATAGTAAGTTGAAAAAAGACAAAAAAGTCATAGTATAGTATGTTGAAAAAAGACAAAAAAGTCATAGTATAGTATGTTGAAAAAAGACAAAAAAATCATAGTATAGTATGTTGAAAAAAGACAAAAAAATCATAGTATAGTATGTTGAAAAAAGACAAAAAAGTCATAGTATAGTATGTTGAAAAAAGACGAAAAAAAGTCATAGTATAGTATGTTGAAAAAAGACAAAAAAGTCATAGTATAGTATGTTGAAAAAAGACAAAAAAATCATAGTATAGTATGTTGATAAAAGACAAAAAAGTCATAGTATAGTATGTTGAAAAAAGACAAAAAAGTCATAGTATAGTATGTTGAAAAAAGACAAAAAAATCATAGTATAGTATGTTGAAAAAAGACAAAAAAGTCATAGTATAGTATGTTGAAAAAAGACAAAAAAATCATAGTATAGTATGTTGAAAAATACAAAAAAGTCATAGTATAGTATGTCAAAGAAAAGTCATAAAAAAGTCATAGTATAGTATGTCGAAGAAAAGTCATAAAAAAATCATAGAATAGTATGTCTAAAAAAGTGATAAAAAGTCATAGTATGGTATGTTGAAAAAAAATCATATGTTGAAAAAATTCATAAAAAAGTCATAGTATAGTATGTCGAAGAAAGATAAAAAAGTCATAGTATAGCATGTTGAAAAAAGTGATAAAAAAGTCATAGTATAGTATGTTGAAGAAAGATAAAAAAGTCATAGTATAGTATGTCAAAGAAAAGTCATAAAAAAGTCATATTATAGTATGTCGAAGAAAGATAAAAAAGTCATAGTATAGTATGTTGAAAAATACAAAAAAGTCATAGTATAGTATGTTGAAAAATACAAAAAAGTCATAGTATAGTATGTTGAAAAAAGACAAAAAAATCATAGTATAGTATGTTGAAAAAAGACAAAAAAGTCATAGTATAGTATGTTGAAAAAAGACAAAAAAATCATAGTATAGTATGTTGAAAAATACAAAAAAGTCATAGTATAGTATGTTGAAGAAAGATAAAAAAGTCATAGTATAGTATGTCAAAGAAAAGTCATAAAAAAGTCATAGTATAGTATGTCGAAAGAAAGGTCATAAAAAAGTTATAGTATAGTATGTTGAAAAATACAAAAAAGTCATAGTATAGTATGTTGAAAAATACAAAAAAGTCATAGTATAGTATGTCGAAGAAAAGTCATAAAAAAATCATAGAATAGTACGTCTAAAAAAGTGATAAAAAGTCATAGTATGGTATGTTGAAAAAAAATCATATGTTGAAAAAATTCATAAAAAAAGTCATAGTATAGTATGTCGAAGAAAGATAAAAAGTCATAGTATAGTATGTCGAAAAAAGATAAAAAAAGTCATAGTATAGTATGTCGAGAAAAAGACAAAAAACGTCATAGTATAGTATGTCGACAAAAAGTGATAAAAAAGTCATAGTATAGTATGTCGAAGAAAGATAAAATAGTCATAGTATTGTCTGTCGAAAAAGACAAAGATAGTGATGAAAAGTCATAATATAGCATGTCAAAAAAGTGATAAAAAAGTAATAGTATAGTATGTTTAAAAAAGTGATAAAAAGTCATAGTATAGTATGTAGAAAAAAAATCAGTATGTTGAAAAAATTCATAAAAAAAGTGATAGTATAGTATGTCGAAGAAAGAGATTAAAAAAAGTCATAGTATAGTATGTCGAAAAAAATGATAAAACAGTCATAGAATAGTATGTCGACAAAAGTCATAGTATAGTATGTCGAAAAAAGTGATAAAAAAGTCATAGAATAGTATGTCGACAGAAAAGTATAAAAAGTCATAGTATAGTATGTT
Source organism: Perca schrenkii (assembly GCA_025617405.1). Taxonomy (NCBI): domain Eukaryota; kingdom Metazoa; phylum Chordata; class Actinopteri; order Perciformes; family Percidae; genus Perca; species Perca schrenkii. The sequence continues at coordinate 7,295,228 of CM046789.1, read as the reverse complement.
GAAAAATGATAAAAAGTCATAGTATAGTATGTCAAAAAAAAGTAATAAAAAAGCCATAATATAGTATGTCGAAAGAAAAGATAAAAAGTCATAGTATAGTATGTTGAAAAAAGATAAAAAAAGTTATAGTATAGTATGTTAAAAATACAAAAAAGTCATAGTATAGTATGTTGAAAAATACAAAAAAGTCATAGTATAGTATGTTGAAAAAAAAGACAAAAAAAATCATAGTATAGTATGTTGAAAAAAGACAAAAAAGTCATAGTATAGTATGTTGAAAAAAGACAAAAAAATCATAGTATAGTATGTTGAAAAATACAAAAAAGTCATAGTATAGTATGTTGAAGAAAGATAAAAAAGTCATAGTATAGTATGTCAAAGAAAAGTCATAAAAAAGTCATAGTATAGTATGTCAAAGAAAAGTGATAAAAAAGTCATATTATAGTATGTTGAAGAAAGATAAAAAAGTCATAGTATAGTATGTCAAAGAAAAGTCATAAAAAAGTCATAGTATAGTATGTCGAAGAAAAGTCATAAAAAAATCATAGAATAGTACGTCTAAAAAAGTGATAAAAAGTCATAGTATGGTATGTTGAAAAAAAAATCATATGTTGAAAAAATTCATAAAAAAGTCATAGTATAGTATGTCGAAGAAAGATAAAAAAGTCATAGTATAGTATGTCGAAGAAAGATAAAAAAGTCATAGTATAGTATGTCGGAAAAAGACAAAAACGTCATAGTATAGCATGTTGAAAAAAGTGATAAAAAAGTCATATTATAGTATGTTGAAGAAAGATAAAAAAGTCATAGTATAGTATGTCGAAAAAAGACAAAAAAGTCATAGTATAGTATGTCGAATAAAAGTCATAAAAAAATCATAGAATAGTACGTCTAAATAAGTGATACAAAGTCATAGTATGGTATGTTGAAAAAAAAATCATATGTTGAAAAAATTCATAAAAAAGTCATAGTATAGTATGTCGAAGAAAGATAAAAAAGTCATAGTATAGTATGTCGAAAAAAGACAAAAAAGTCATAGTATAGCATGTTGAAAAAAGTGATAAAAAAGTCATAGTATAGTATGTTGAAGAAAGATAAAAAAGTCATAGTATAGTATGTTGAAAAAGTGATAAAAAAGTCATAGTATAGTATGTCGAAAAAAGACAAAAAAGTCATAGTCGCTGGTGGGTGGCAGCAGCACGCACATACTGTTCCAATAATATCCTAAATGTCTACTTTCCCCTGCAGGGCTACAAGATGGACGATCTGCTGACCTCTTACATCAGCCAGATGCTGACCAGCATGAACAAGCAGCGCTCCGGGCGCGGCCACAGCAAGTGAACTTCTTACTGGCAGGAGGCCTCCGAGCTCATCCGGCTGCTGCGCCCTATTGGCCACCACTGCAGCTGGGGGCGGACCTTCGCCCACCAGCTGTGGAGGATGAGCCGCAGGCCTTCTGCTAGCTCCGCGGGGTCAAAGCTCACCGGGGAGAGCTCGGCCGCCAGCAGCGACGACCCCGGCGAAGGCCCTAGCAACCGTCAACACTACAATTACCGTGAAGACGAGGAGGACGAGCCGTCCAGTGAGGATGACTACCTCTGAAGCCTCCAAACTCTCCGTCACACAGGTGGGTTTCAGTCCGTACGGCTGTCATCGCAACCTTTGTAATAAATGTTGCAGCAACTGGTGTTCAAGGACGAAATGTTTGAACATTTTAAGGACTTTGCTACCTGGAAATACATCTTTTTTTTGTTTGCGGGGCTGTCATGTGACCTTATACGGTACAGGCCAAAAGTTTGGACACACCTTCTCATTCAATGTGTTTCCTTTTTTATTTTCATGACTATTTACATTGTAGATTCTCACTGAAGGCATCAAAACTATGAATGAACACATATGGAATTATGTACTTAACAAAAAAGTGTGAAATAACTGAAAACATGTCTTATATTTTAGATTCCTCAAAGTAGCCACCCTTTGCTTTTTTATTAATAAGGGATATAATTCCACTAATTAACCCTGACAAAGCACACCTGTGAAGGTAAAACCATTTCAGGTGACTACCTCATGAAGCTCATTGAGAGAACACCAAGGGTTTGCAGAGTTATCAAAAAAAGCAAAGGGTGGCTACTTTGAAGAATCTAAAATATAAGACATGTTAATTATTTCACAGTACATAATTCCATATGTGTTCATTCATAGTTTTGATGCCTTCATTGAGAATCTACAATGTAAATAGTCATGAAAATAAAGAAACACATTGAATGAGAAGGTGTGTCCAAACTTTTGGCCTGTACTGTACATCTATAAACTACAAGTGAGACCGTGTTGAGTTTAGCAAAAACTTAAATTATTTTTTAATTGGTTAATCTATGCTTTTAATGCCTTTTTTAATTAATTATGTTACAAGGAATTCTTCTTATATACAGATGGATAGTACTGATAAAAATGTGATATTAATGTCAATAAATACATGTACTTCATAAGTCTTTAATTTAATTCTGTGTCGTATTTAAAAAGGTAATTTGGGGAACACGGCAAAAACCCTGGCTAACCTCCAGGAGTTAACAGGTTACCATGCCAACGTTAGCGTTCAGCTCAAAGCACATCGTGGGTGGGAAACGAGTCTGACCTCATAAGGTTAACATGTTTGATTTGGGTAACAACATGACCTTTCCTGTGGCACCATTCTCAGGCTCACCAATGATAAGGATCTAAAAATATCAGTTTTCATTCATCTGTCTGTCTGTCTGTCTGTCTGTCTGTCTGTCTGTCTGTCTGTCTGTCTGTCTGTCTGTCTGTCTGTCTGTCTGTAACATTAGAGCATTACAGGAGCTTTAGTGAAGCTATAGATTAGAGCTGGGCAATATATGGATATTATATCGATATCGTGATATGAGACTAGATATCGTCTTAGATTTTGGATATCGTAATATGGCATAAGTGTTGTCTTTTCCTGGTTTTAAAGGCTGCATTACAGTAAAGTTATTAGGGCTGCTCCTTCTTAGTCGATTAGTCGACTAATCGCTTGTTTTGGTCTTAGTCAACTTAGATTTCTTTAGTCCATTAGTCATGTTTTATGCTTTTTTTCATGTTGAATGACTTATTTTCAAGAAACGTACGAGCACATCTCTGGTAAACACAAGAATTAAAGTGGTGCTTTTGCATGACTTGTTCTATTATTTGCCTTTACCCACTTAGTCATTATATCCACATTACTGATGATTATTATTTAGCTAAAATCTCATTGTGTAAATGTTTTGTGAAAGCACCAATAGTCAACACTACAATATCGTTATCGAGGTATTTGGTCAAAAATATCGTAATATTTGATTTTCTCCATATCGCCCAGCCCTACTATAGATTGTTGTTCCTTCCTAGTTGAGTTTAGATACTATTATACGATAGTCTTGGCTGTAATCTTCTCGCAGAAAACACGGTCAGACAGAAACCTTTTACGGTTTTGCGTCTTCTGTTCTTTCCTCTCGACTTTTGTTTGGGTTTAGAAAAAAACATTTATGTATTTCTCTGGCCTTTGAACCAAAAAGTGCAACTGAAGTGGCGTTAAGGGACCTGCGGGTTGTTCCACGAAGCAAAATTACTGAGTAAGCGAGGTATGTTTGAGCCTAAAGCCAGAGTTCACGAAGGTGGCTCTCTTTTAACCTGGCTAGATCGCCACGGTGAGTTATGCCGCATGGCTAGTCGGGCTCAAAAGGATGAACATATTTGGGAAAAAGCCTGACAACAGCTGCGTGGGGGCTTAGCACTGCCCAGGATGCTTGTGATTGGTTTAAAGAAATACAAACAAGGTCCCCCCAAAGGTCTGCATTGAGAGTGCATTGAGTGGTAAAATAAATATATTAACTTATACATTTATACACATTTAGTAATTTTCTGCCAGCATTCCTCTCGTATTGTATTATTTGCAGCAACATTGTTGCTTTTTGCTGTAATCCTATTCATATTCTTAATAGGCGGAAGTAGGCATTTATTTATAGGAGCATGCACAGAGCCTGACGAAGAAAACCGGGGGTAACGAAGCACGTTGGTAACCTGTTATCTCTGTGGGGCTCAAGGCTTCGTCGAGCCACCTAACGCAAAGAAAGCCTGCCTGTGGTACACCCTTCAGATCTGATTTATTTAAATCTGTGTGACACACTAGAAACAGACATGTAGGGTGTTTTTTAAATTTCATGCATTCATTGATTGTTTCTCTATTTCTGCTGCTATTGTAACATCCCTCATGTTTGACAAAATAATCGTAACTCAAGGTCCACATACTAGCTTTTTCTGGGGCTTTTAGTTGCTAATCTCAGTGTCCGTGTCATGTGATAATAGGTTCGGACATTCACATTAGACACAAATCCTCTGCACTGGAGAAAGTCTGGTTATGACAACATGTCTACTCTGACAGTCCTTTTTTTTTGTCATTTGTCTTATAAATACTGAAGTTTGCAGATTTATTTATAACTCTGAGGTCTAGATTTTCCATCTTTGTGTTAAAAGTACACCTTTTCTTTCAGCACAGTTGCCTAAACCTTTCCAGTTTACCAAGAAACTTACATGCCGAGGTGTTAGAAAAGTGTGTGGCCTTCTAGTTTGTAATTATTTGCTGACACGTCACCTTTTGGAAGCCTGCTATTGGCCGATTGACTGCTTTAACCTGATTTTTACTAAAGATGTTTTTACTCATAAGTCAAAGTTAAGGATCATTTTTAAGAGCGCTTTTATACATATGGCCAGATCTGTAAAGGTTTATGAGATTTCGCACAAAATAACTAAATAAAAAAGTAAGACACTTACTTGGGCAAGTACATTGCTTTCCCAGACAACAGAATAGCTTTGTGAAACCATTGGGAATATTTGAACTACACTCACCCAGTGGCTCTTCCTCAACCAGTGGCCTTACCTCCACTATGGTTGCTTTAAAAAAAAAAAAAAAAGACAACCAGTTGTTTGTTCCCTTGTGGCACAGATTGGATTTTTGCTCAGCTAAGCCAGTAGCTTTAACATGTGGATGAAATGGGTTTACTTGTACGTTAAGTAGTAATAAATAATCTCATTTTCTATGCAACTCTTCAAATAGGCTTACAAACATTGTGTTAAGGTTTTAGAAAAAAGACCCAGAACTATGCATGTTTGTCCATGTAGGTTGATTCAAGTCAAATCTTTGCCACAAAGATTTCTGTCTTATATTCCTTCATTGTGTTTGTGAAACTCAGTTCTGTCAGTCTGAAATCTGCCTTGTTTATGTAAAGTTTAATTTTTTTCTATGTGTCACATGTAACAAACCGTTAATCCAATAACCTGCACTGGTTTTGTTCTGTTTGTATGAGTAACAAATACACTGGTGTGTTAACAGTGCCAATGATTTCAGAGTTACCTTTCTTTTCAGTTTGTTTGCCTTTTGTGGACTAATGCAAACTTGTGTTTTTGCCTGTTGTGTTGTTTTTAATTATATTAATAGTTTTATTGTGTATGACTGTGTACTTACTGTAGTGTTTTCATGTGTGTGTGTGTGTGTGTGTGTGCTCCCACTTTTTTATAAATATTACATGAATATGTTTTGACTTAACTAATAAATAAATGAAGAACTCATGTTGTCCACAATGTATTTACCAGAGATCGGACATTAATCTAATGTCATAGTATAGTATGTCGAAAAAGTCATAGTATAGTATGTTGAAAGAATGTCTAAAAATTCATAGTAAGTCTGAGAAAAAAATACCACAGTATAGTTTGTTGAAAAAAGTAATCGTATATCTTGAAAATGTCATAGTATAGTATATAGAAAAAAATATATAAAAGGTCATAGCATAGTATGTCAAAAAGAGTCCTAAAAAAGTCATAGTAGGTCGAAAAAAATGTAAAATAGTATAGTATGTCTGAAAAAAAAGTCAGTGTATAGTATGATGAAAAAAATTAAATTAAAAAGTAATTTTGTCAAAAAAGGAATAAGAAAATCATAGTATGTTGAAAAAAAGTCATAAAAAAGTCATAGTATAGTATGTTGAAAAAGTCCTAAAAAAGTAATAGTATAGTATGTTGGAAAAAAAAATCATACTATAGTATGTCGAAAAAAAGTCATGAAATATTCATAGTATAGTATGTCGAAAAGTCATCTTATAGTATGTCGAAAAAATTCATTAAAAAGTCAGTAAAGTATGTCAAAGAAAAGTCATAGTATAGTATGTCGATAAAAGTCACGCTGAGCCATCTTATCTGACACTCTCACCATTGTTTTGTAGCTTCTTTGACTTCTTGTGTTTGCAATTTAGACCTTAAAATTCACTGCTCTTCACAGGGTTTGAACCAACAACCTTCAAACACATCACCATGTATTTATCACACTGAGCTATTTGCCAGGTCTGAAGTTCTTAGTATATGTTAAAAATTTGTCTTAGTATAGTATGTCGAAAAAAGTGATAGTATAGTATGGTGAAAAAAATCTGAAAAAGTCATAGTATAGTATGGTGAAAAAAATCAGAAAAAGTCATAGTATAGTATGTCGAAAAAAGTAATTAAAAAGTCATAGTATAGTATGGTGAAAACAGTCATAGTATAGTGTGTCGAAAAAAGTAATTAAAAAGTCATAGTATAGCAAGTCCAAAAAAGTCATAGTATAGTATGTAGAAAAAAGTATTTTAGAATTTAGACCTTAAAATTCCTCACAGGGTTTGAACCCACACCCTTCACATAGATCACCATGAATTTATAACACTGAGCTATCTTCCAACTTTAAAATCTAGAAGTTTGACCTATTTATTGTTTTCACATATATGTGAATCATGTTTGATGTTTGTCTGTTTGATGCCAAGAATATACTGATTATCTGATGAGATAACAAGTCATAAAACCAATGTATTCTGTGACTAATTCCCACTGCAATTTAATGTAAGATATTACATTTGACAAATTGATACTGCAATGGATTAATTGTTTTTTAGTAGGAGTAACTATTTTCTGCTCATTTTTAATCAAAGTGAGCAGCAATTAGTGTTAATGTTGGCTGAATTGCAAACTCAAAAAATCTGAGACCTTAATTTTTCGCAAGATAAAAATAACTAAATGAACACAGCATAATGTCCTATTCTCTAAATCCCTAACCATTACAACTGAACCTATGCTCAGCATTTAGGTTGCATTCATAATAGGTAATGAAAAGTGTTTCTGTTGGAAAATGTATTTTTAAAAACTAACCACAAAGAACTATCAATACAAAAAGTATAAAATGTACAAAAAGCATTGTTCCAAAATAACTTGAGATGACAATATTTGAGTTGGCACTAACTGACACTGTTGGTATGACTCAGCATACGAAAGATGGCATCTCAGAGCACGTTCAACGCATTGAATTTACAACAAGTTGAACTAAAAGAATGCACGTCAATGGACAGACTTCAGGGAACTAAGACAGCAGACTGTGAATGTTGTTTTAAAATAAAATAATGTCCGCCACAGTGACAGTAGCCTCTTTTCATTACAACAATACTCACTAATACAAAAATAAAGAACAGTATCAAATACATGTGTAAACAATACAAGACAATATCAAAAGTTACACGTTTTTCAAGCATTACCCAGGTTTGTTAATTCCTTTTAACAGAGGCACCCCAAGTGTGTTCCAGTTACCATCAAAGCACCAGGCTTTGGGAATGTTGACTGGTGCAGTGCCAAAAATTGTCAAAAACTATTTATAAAAAACAAAAAATAAGCAAATAGTTACACACTTATACCTTTGTATAAAAATTAACTCAAAATGTCTTCATCAGCATGACATAACTCCAGTATTGTTATTTTATGAGTGGTGCCTTGTCCATTAACCTTTGTTTTGCATCTCAGTCACTCAGAGATTCACTTCCTCACCAAGTAAAAAAATGTTTACGGTATAAACATGTTCTTGGCACTACAACTGGCTTGGCCATAAAACCGAGTTTGCTCACTGACAGTAAAAGAGCATGTGGAAGGTAATATTTAGCAGTCCCATCAGACATTTGGTCTCAACCACAAATCAACATTCATAACACAATTCAATATGCCCAAGCCATATGAAGGACAGCATTTCACAGATATGATTGTTAGCAAACAAATGTTTAAGAATGATACAGACATTTAAGATATTAGAAGAATTACTTCAAATTTAAATATATATAACACTTTTCCTTAAAATCCAATATAACGATAACCTAAATTAATTGAGTTTTTCATTTTGGTACATCACATTTCACCATTGCTCATATTAACTCCCCGTGTTCTTGCACCAGGTAGCCACAAGATGGAGCTGTTGCGTGACTGTAGCTAGCGCCCTATACTGTAGCAAAGCTGAGCCTTCCCAAATCAACCACCACTGCCATCACAAAGGGCATGAGCAAAAGATCCTGATGCTATTACCAAATCATGCAACACCAACCAGACTGCTAACTAAAGAATCAGTTGAAATCCTGTTAGCCGAGCTTGAGGCATTTCACACTAAAATGAAACACGTTATGAGCTGTAGTGTTCAGAGACAAAACATTCAAGTTGGAACCAAAATGTGTGAAATGTCTAGTCATGGTTTAATACTCTAAAGCAGAGATCCCTGAGGGGTCCTCAGAGTTACTAATTAAAATGTCTTAATATAATTCCAACATATTATTAGCAAATATAAATCCCCACTGATGATAGGCTTACTGGCCTATAGGTAAGGTGGTCACTAAGGTCGCCACACACAGACACAGTTGATCCTAAGGATTCACTGTGGTAGCCAATGTGTTAAAAACATTAAAAAGATGATTTATAAAACCATGCCAACAATTATTATTTTAATAGTTTAGGATTCTATGCAACAAAAAAATTATGTACAAAGGCTTAAGGCCGCGCTACTAGTTATTGTAGGCCCAGTTTAATATGCAACTTCATTTTATACAATATATGTAATAGGGGGTCCCTGCTCCGTCTCTCTTATGGTGCTTTTTCCATTACATGGTACCTACTTGACTCTACTCGCCTTTTTTGGTTTTCCATTACGAAAAAAAGTACCTGGTACCTGCTAACAGATACTTTTTTTAGTACCTGCTCAGTCGAGGTTCCAAGCGAGCTGAGGCGAGCCGAGAAGGTGACGTGAAACCCTGCAGGCTGCTGACTGGTCGGAAAGAAGCGTCACTGATCACCGCATTGCTAGCGACAGACGGCATTTTTAAATAGTTTAGCCAGCGGCGTTTTTTTGCTGCCGGAGGCTCCACGCAGAGCTTTCTCCGTAGCATACAAGTGGCCTGATGGTTATACTTGAGCGCTGGTGTGTGTAATGTGTGATGTGTGTGTGTCTAGTCACCGTGTGTGTGTGTGGGGAGCTGGTGAGCGAGGGAGAAGTGAGAGAGTGACGCGATTAGCTCCGCAGCGAGTAGTGACTCTAGAGTCATATAGTGAGTGTGTGTGTGTGGTAAAGTGAGTGAGAGAGTGATGGCGAGTAGTGACTCTAGAGTCATATAGTGAGTGTGTGTGTGTGGTAAAGTGAGTGAGAGAGTGATGGCGAGTAGTGACTAGAGTCATATAGTGAGTGTGTGTGTGTGGTAAAGTGAGTGAGAGAGTGATGGCGAGTAGTGACTCTAGAGTCATATAGTGAGAGAAACTAAAGTGTCTCCCCTGTTCTGTCTGACCACGGGGGGAAATCTGGAGCAGGAAAAGTTAACTATCTTGTTGATTTCATGTTGTTTACGGAGAAGGAGAACCAGGAAATGAGTCGGGGGAAATGCAACGCTACCAAGCCGTGCCCACGGCAGTCGCTATGACGACCAGCCACGCTGAGGCGGTACTAAAATCTGCAACGGAAAAGGGACGCACGGTGCGCCGAGTCGAGTCGAGTCGAGTAGAGTCGAGTCGAGTCGAGTAGAGTCGAGGCGAGTAGGTATCATGTAATGGAAAAACGCCATTAGTTAAGGGGTCCATAGCTTAAAAAAAACTTTAAAGACCCCTGCTCTAAAGATTGTCAAAACAGAGTAAAAGGGCCGATAGCAAAAGACCAAAAGAGGCAACGAAGAGCTTCTGTGGCTTCACACCATCTGTAACCAACCTCATTACTTCTGCTGATTGTTACCCACTACCATAAACCAGACCTGCCAACATTTGGTTTTCAAAATCCGGGAGATTTGTAACCGGGGGGGTCTGTTAAGTGTACTGTAAGACCCGCTATATTTAATACATTAAAATCAATGCGACACACCTTACAAAAAGTGTGGAGATTGTCGATATGACTAAGTAAGTTGCATGTCAACTGTTGCGTCCAACACTGTTGAAATTTACAGCTATAGTTCGATTTCTTTGCGGGAACACCGCCTTCCCCTGCCTTTTTATCGGCTCACTTTCGGGTCTGAACTTTCCGCGAAGCTTGCGCAGAGAGCAACTGCGCAACTGGGTAACGGGTTGCCAGGTTGAGGTGACAAACGGGATGAAAATTGTATATGGTGTGTGAATAGGATGCATTTCATACAAGATCTGGCAACTGGTCAACATTAGACAAACATATTGGTCCGATTATTAATCAAGGAGTTTGGGCCATGCTGCAAATTACGGGCGTTTCCTGGGAGAAATAACAAACCGGAAGGGGTCCGGGAGATAGGGCTAAAAAACGAGAGAAACCCGGGAACAACGGGAGTGTTGGCAGGTATGCCGTAAACTACCAGACTTGTTCCAAGTAAATAAGCTACAGTGTGTTTATGATTTTGTAGATTATATCGTTCCATCTCTCATTTTAAGACTTTATATGTATATCTATATGTAGCTTAGCTAAGGTGCATGGCAATATGGAACTGGAATGTGCCTATGGAATCCATAGGCACAACGCCTCGCCATGTTTCCCTCGCTCGAAAGCTCAACAGACCTCCCGTGCGTGCCTAGTTATGGTTGCTAAAACACGATTGGCCTGTGGTGTTTTTTTCGGGCGTGGCTTAGCGAAGGGTCAATTCCAAGTGCAGCAGTTAAACTCCACTTCTCAGAGTGCACGCGCGGCCAGGGGATGCAAATCCTGGCAGGGATGATGCTGTGGCACTACAAGTTATAGAGTAAAGTACAGGGTCTAACACAGGGGTGTCAAACTCAATTTCACTAAGGGCCACACTGGAAAACGAGAAGCACATCAAGGGCCAGTTTAGTTTTTGCTTTTATTTAATTGAAAAAGTCAAATATCTTTGACTCATTTGTCTTCTCACTTACAGTTTGGTCCACACAAAGCCCTGAAAAAGTGAGTAAAGAAGTTCCAAAGCCATCCTAGAATTTACCAAATCAAGCAAAAACAATAATTACATTTTCGAAGTAGGCTACCACCCAGCTGACTCACAACAAGCTCTTTCACAGCTGGAATATGAAAACTCTCTGGTTCTATAGGAATTTCTGAGTCTCAAAGTCGGCAAATTTGCCAAATTCTGCTTGAGTGTCACGTAATTGCAAGTTGAAGAACAGTTTCCCATGTTTTTGGTTTTGGCGCACAACGTCGTTTTTGCATGTAAATATAAGTTAATAAAATTATTTCAAGTAGCCTACAACAACTTACCTCAAGAATCTTGCTAGCAGTCACCGCTGGCGCGAATTCTCTCCAGTCTTGTCCACTTTCTTTTCTTGTCCCATGACTTTTTACAGTCGTCGTCAGTTGGCATCTGGTCGGCATTTAGGCTGAACTGTGACAACAGCCACTGCCTGTCGTCCTTACTAGCTAGCCTCAAAAACCTATCTAACATTATAAATAAATTCTGTTTTTCTTTTGAGGCAAAAAAGGGCCTCGTTAATGCAACATTTTTTATCTATTTTAGACTATGGAGACCTGTTGTACATGAATGCTTCTGCTAAATGTCTCCATAAGATTGACATTGCATGCTTCTCTGCTGTTCATTACTAATTGTAGGGTCTTGACCCATCACTGTGAACTGTATTCTCGAGTGGGATAGCCTTCTTTGTCCTCCAGGAGGCTGGGTCACTGGTATACTTTCATTTATAAGGCCATGCTTGGTCTATTGCCATCCTACATCTGTAACTTAATCTCACGGAGGAGTGTTGGCTCTCACTGTTTGCGTTCGAATGATCTTTTGTTGCTCGCTGTTCCACTTGCCCGTACAGAACTGGGAAAAAGGGCTTTTGTTTACTCAGCCCCCCACACATGGAACATGTTGCAAAAAGACTGGAAACTGACTAAATTAGTTTCATTGAACGCTTTTAAGTCCAGATTGAGAGCACTTGAGTCGATCCTTTGTAATTGTTTTTCATATGTAATTGTATTGTAGGTTTGTAACTCTTTTGCTGCTTTTTGGCCAGGACTCCCTTGAAAAAGAGGTTTTTAATCTCAATGGGATTTTTCCTGGTTAAATAAAGGTAAAAAAAAAAAAAAATTATACTAGGAACAGTGTAAGTACTGGCTAGCTACTAAAATAGTTGGCATTAGCAGTGTTGTTTAGTTACATCGTCTCTGAGAAACGGAGAGGACGTTCAGAGCGTGGACCACTGACTGAGTAAAACATTTATTTACTCATTTAATTACAATAGTTACAAGAAAGTGAAAACAAAATGGCAAGTCGGTGTCATTATCAGACTGGGCCGGCTGCTGTTCAGCCAAATCAAATAGGCTACTGTAGCTGACGCTATTTTTTTCTTTTTAGAGCTGACACTTGGAGTGTGTAAAGCAGATCAGTCTACAGTATAGATACTCTGAGTATTTCATAAAAAGTCATCGTATAGTATGTTGAAAAAGTCATATAAAAGTTGTAGTATAGTATGTCATAAAAAGTCATAGCAGTCATAAGCTACGTATGTTTGTACATTTCAGGCATAAAAAACACCAGAGACAGTGCTACCAACAACCAAACCTTTCTTTTAACGTTTTAATACCAGATGACAGTAGCATTTACAATCAGAGAAAAGTTACGGTAAAAAATAAAATAAAATTCTTCTAGAAAATAAAATGTAGTCGTTCAGTACAACACTAGATGTAAAATGCTACAGATGAAAAAATGGCAGCTGGACCCCCAATACCCACATTATAATATATCAGCATACTGCAGTTTATTATTCAAAGACACTTGTGCCCTTTACGTCATTTCAGATTTAAGAGATGTAGACAGTTGACTCATCATTTTAGATTACAGCGATTTTCTGATTTTAAAAGAGCCACACAAATGTCCACACTTTCTGGTGCAGTCAGGATCAAAATACAAGTCACATTGAAAAGACAAAGTGCCAATGTCTCAGTGTACAAGCCAATCAAAGGACCACAGCTTCCAGTAAGGACAAGTTCTCCTTCTAGTATCAAACCATGAATCCTAAATCTCACAGCTTTGATACAGAGAACTAGTAGAGTGGAATTTATGACTCCATTAAATAAATCCATTACATAGGCTCTTACCATGAACATACCATTTAAAAATGAAAGACAGTAAAGCAGGTATGTTGTACGTACTCAGTGGCGTAGCACAAAATTCTGGGCCTTGTAGAAAGGCATTTTCTATGGGCCCCTCCCCCCATCCACAGCTTAAGTTTTGCCAAGAAAAAACAAAACCTTTTCATGCAGAAAGTCATTTTGTTCACCAGTCTGGAGGGAAGGTGGCTGACTGGCTTTTGAAAACAATGTAATACGCCATAAGTTAACTTTGTCTTCAATAAAGAGATTTTAAAGCAGAGCCTGAGGTTAAACCTCTGCTCTTTGGATGACAGATACGTTTGCAAAAATATCTTTCTTGCTCGGCTGAGTTTCGGGTCCCACATGTGCATGTTAGCTATCTGACTTCAGACAAAGCTTAAATGAAACATATTGTTCTGCTGTAATGTTGGCCACTTCTCTGCTGTTCACCTGCATGCTCAGTATGTGCCAAACAGTCAATATTTTGTCAAAATATGACTAAAAAATATTTTCCATGTCATGATGTTAAACTTCAGCTATAATTGAACCAGTTGGACAGAGGAGAAGTGGATTACGCTGCAGTGGTTTGTCAACATTTCTGTGAATTTAAATAAATTCTGCCTTAACGTCTGCATTTACCAAAATTGAAGTCAGTAAAGGCAGCACTCCAATTAATATACTGACAAATCTGTTATTATGCTTTTTACCTCTGGAGCCACACCTTTTACCTGACTGTGTTTTGGGAAATACAGAATTTTAAAGACTTGCCACCGCTTGAATCCCCATGGAAAATGTCTTTACAAACACCTTTTAAATTGGTTACTAAAAAGATAGATCTTGGGTGGAATATAACTTTAAGAAAGCATCTATAAAAGTTGGGTGAATCCAACACATGCAAGGCTCAAAATGCAAAGCATCTCCAAAGGAAATCCAGCGCAGTTGCTGCATTGTCACCAGACTAGCTGACTTAAAATGAACAGTCCATCGCTGGGAAACATCATATTCAATAGAATAAATACGGCTGTGCAGCTATAGTGATTGCAGCTAAAATGATTAGCCTACTACTATATTCTCAACAGGAACACAAATACAGTTAAACTTAATTGCAAACCGCTTATATTACAATACGATACAGTACATTACAGTTGCTTTGTTGCATTTGAAGTTATAAATGTGACATTTTTGTCTGACTTCAGGACTGAGGAATGCATTGACCGTAATCTCAGTATCTTCAGAAGTGTTTAAGACAAAGCAAATTGCAGCCAAACATGTACTGTATCTGTCTTCTGACATGTTTCGGCAACACCTCAGTCAGGAAGCCCAAATCCCTAAAGTTCTAAACTTAAAAAAACGTCTATTATCTATCTAAATCTTAGAATGAATCAGAATGGTAGACTATATGCTAAATAAAAGGCTAGTTGGGTATCATCGTGTGCACATGGGTTGACACTGCAGGTTAAATGGGATGAGCACTGTGAACCATGTACACAGATTCCTTGCAAATCGATACCTGCACAGATGTTCATTCGAGGAGATTTGTCACAAACTATCGTTATATTTTAAATTCATTCCTGTACATTTACTATGCTGGATGGATAAACCAACATCAGATTCTACCAATAATGGCACTTCATCTCCTACACTGTCGCAAACTTAGCCTGGGAAAACCCTGACGAACTTCCAGCAAATTTGAGTGTGGCCAAGAGTCCATTCAAACCCATTTCCAATCCTTCCAAATCAAGGCACCAATCACAACCGTTGAGGAGGGCTTTACACCAATCACAACCGTTGAGGAGGGCTTTACACCAATCACAACCGTTGAGGAGGGCTTTACACCAATCACAACCGCTGAGGTGGGCTCTACACCAATCACAACCGTTGAGGAGGGCTTTACACCAATCACAACCGTTGAGGAGGGCTTTACACCAATCACAACCGTTGAGGAGGGCTTTACACCAATCACAACCGTTGAGGTGGGCTCTACACCAATCACAACCGTTGAGGAGGGCTTTACACCAATCACAACCGTTGAGGAGGGCTCTACACCAATCACAACCGTTGAGGAGGGCTCTACACCAATCACAACCGTTGAGGCGGGCTTTACACCAATCACAACCGTTGAGGTGGGCTCTTCACCAATCACAACCGTTGAGGAGGGCTCTACACCAATCACAACCGTTGAGGCGGGCTTTACACCAATCACAACCGTTGAGGCGGGCTTTACACCAATCACAACCGTTGAGGAGGGCTCTACACCAATCACAACCGTTGAGGAGGGCTTTACACCAATCACAACAGTTGAGGAGGGCTTTACACCAATCACAACCGCTGAGGCGGGCTTTACACCAATCACATCCGTTGAGGAGGGCTTTACACCAATCACAACCGTTGAGGAGGGCTTTACACCAATCACAACAGTTGAGGCGGGCTCTACACCAATCACAACCGTTGAGGAGGGCTTTACACCAATCACAACCGTTGAGGCGGGCTCTACACCAATCACAACCATTGAGGAGGGCTCTACACCAATCACAACAGTTGAGGAGGGCTTTACACCAATCACAACCGTTGAGGAGGGCTCTACACCAATCACAACAGTTGAGGAGGGCTTTACACCAATCACAACCGTTGAGGAGGGCTTTACACCAATCACAACCGTTAAGGAGGGCTTTACACCAATCACAACCGTTGAGGAGGGCTTTACACCAATCACAACCGTTGAGGAGGGCTTTACACCAATCACAACCGTTGAGGAGGGCTTTACACCAATCACAACCGTTGAGGTGGGCTCTACACCAATCACAACCGTTGAGGAGGGCTTTACACCAATCACAACCGTTGAGGAGGGCTCTACACCAATCACAACCGTTGAGGAGGGCTCTACACCAATCACAACCGTTGAGGCGGGCTTTACACCAATCACAACCGTTGAGGTGGGCTCTTCACCAATCACAACCGTTGAGGAGGGCTCTACACCAATCACAACCGTTGAGGAGGGCTTTACACCAATCACAACCGTTGAGGCGGGCTTTACACCAATCACAACCGTTGAGGAGGGCTCTACACCAATCACAACCGTTGAGGAGGGCTTTACACCAATCACAACAGTTGAGGAGGGCTTTACACCAATCACAACCGCTGAGGCGGGCTTTACACCAATCACATCCGTTGAGGAGGGCTTTACACCAATCACAACCGTTGAGGAGGGCTTTACACCAATCACAACAGTTGAGGCGGGCTCTACACCAATCACAACCGTTGAGGAGGGCTTTACACCAATCACAACCGTTGAGGCGGGCTCTACACCAATCACAACCATTGAGGAGGGCTCTACACCAATCACAACAGTTGAGGAGGGCTTTACACCAATCACAACCGTTGAGGAGGGCTCTACACCAATCACAACAGTTGAGGAGGGCTTTACACCAATCACAACCGTTGAGGAGGGCTTTACACCAATCACAACCGTTAAGGAGGGCTTTACACCAATCACAACCGTTGAGGAGGGCTTTACACCAATCACAACCGTTGAGGAGGGCTTTACACCAATCACAACCGTTGAGGAGGGCTTTACACCAATCACAACCGTTGAGGAGGGCTCTACACCAATCACAACCGTTGAGGAGGGCTTTACACCAATCACAACAGTTGAGGCGGGCTCTACACCAATCACAACCATTGAGGAGGGCTTTACACCAATCACATCCGTTGAGGAGGGCTCTACACCAATCACAACCGCTGAGGCGGGCTCTACGCGATGACGATAGCTCAGCGATGGCGAGCAGCTTTTTGTTTACATTCAACATAATGGCCACCGAAGCGCAGCAACCCGTTGGTGCCCCTCTTCGCTGCTACGTCACCTGGATCGTTGATCTGATTGGTTGAAGGACTATCCAATTGCGCCCAGAGGCATTTGAGCGGCGTCCATTGGTGACGCCCCTTTTGGAAATGGGCTGTGAATGAAGCTTGACACCAGACCCACTCTCAGTAACAACTGAGAAGAGTCTGTTGTCAACCAGGCTATTGCAGACTGGCAAACCTCTCAGAAAGCCAAGGCCCCTAACCTCATGTATTTCACACCTGAAAAGTACAAGACACTCTGGATTTCAGATCTAAAATCAGTTTAAGTTAGGACAACATAGCACAGGCAGACTATACGGTTTTACTTCCAGAAAGTAGGGGAGAGCCGGGACAATTGAAACACTTTTTAATTAAACGTAATTTACAAAGCGATCGTATCGCACTGAAAGCTAATATTTTGTCACTAGCAACCTACACCTGTCATTCTGTCAAATACAGTTGCATTTTCAGCTTTGAACAAAACCATTCAGGAATTATTACAGCAACAGTGGGGCGGACGAATGAAACATACAGTTCAAGCTATATAAACTTCCCACGACTTCAATATTTTACTACATATCATGAATGGTACTCCCAAAAGGTGTTATTTTAGATAGATTGTTGCTGGGCTATACGTCTTATATCTGTTAATATCTGTTAACAACTCATTGCCGTCACCTTGAAGCGTGTGTGAAGCTAGAACAGTACGTTTTCCCATTTATATCATGTTTCTATTGTGGAAAATGTTGTTTCACTAGGTTCTTACGTGGGTTAGGTCACTGCACATCCAAATAAGTGCCCTTAACGACCCACATCAATCTCCATAGGATAACATGGGAAAACTCGACCCCCTACCTGGTGGGGCCCAAATATATTTTCATCTTTCTAAAACTGCTTTTCCATGTCTGCCCTCCATAACTTATTGTATAAACACACATATTTGTGCATTTACTTAAAATACATGGAGTTAGAGCCAGGTTGGGGACAGTTGAAACAGCTGTTTCAACCGACATAGACATAATGCCATTATAGCCTGTGTTGCTTTCCATATAAACAAGCATGCAATATGAAATTCTGGGATTGTGGAGAACACTACATGGTCTACTGAATAAGCACGTAGTCGAACCTTTAAATGAAAAACACTCGAAAAAATGTAACCGCTAATGAAGTTTACTTTCGACCATCAAAACTTGTTTATCGCCTGTAACTCCGTGATGAAAGGTAATAACAGGAAGCTATTTGGCTGATAGTAGGAGGTTAACATGCTCTATGTTTTGACCTAAGGAAGTCTGTCTGTCATCATTGCACTCGGAGAAAACTGGAATGTTTAATTTGTCCTGCGTTTCAATCGTCCCGGTGCTCCCCTACTGTGTGCGTATATTTGAGGAAAAAGCAGATGCTGTATTCACTGCCTCGTAAAAAGAGTAACAAGGTCTGGTTTCTCAAAAGCATCTTTATCTTTATTTAGAGCAGCTGATACATTTGGCACAAATGTGTAGCCAAACTGGAAGGACTCCCAGCCAAAACATTCCTTGTTATGCTTTTAAGAAACCCGGCCCTGCTTGATGATACATTCACTTTAGTACAAAACATAAACAGTAACAATTAACAATACCTTCTCAAGCCTCGGGTTTACATTCATTCTGTCTGAACAGTGCAAAGTTCATACACCGCGTCCGACACCTCACAGACACAGAGAGATTAAAGTTTAAGACATGGTTAAAGGTTTGGTATAATGCACCTGATATCTGTACAGCTGAAAATGAAAAAAAAAATGTAGCTCCTAGTCCATAGAGTCCATTTTGTCATCTTCTCCTGCTCAAGCTTCTCTGCCGTTCTCTTCCATTTGGTTTTTATCAACTAGAAACACGAGACGGAACGAGTGAAAGCGACTCATGTATTCCTACAGAAGTATATATTCATTGGTTTCTTCTTTCTTTTGTGAGGTTTAGTTTCTTGCGTTGTCGAGCGAGCTCAGCTGGTGGCGTTGAATGATGAAAATGTTCTCAAGCATGTGTTCAACTGTCCTCACCGCCTCCAGGTTTTTTTGTTTGTTTTGTTTTTGAATGGCATCTATGAGATTTTAGCATGGAAATAGACACTGGAGTCTCTCCGCTCCGTCCCTGATGGCAGATCAGTGAATGAGGTTTGGTTCAGCAGCCAAGTTCCTGCAGGCAGTCGGCCCACAGAGAGAGAGAGGATGCTGTCTCTTTCTTTACCTGAACGTGTTTCTCTGTTCGGTTCTTGGTCACTTTGTCCTTTTTCTTCTCAACTTTGATGAAGCTGATGTACTCGAATGACTCTTGCAATTTTTGGGGTTGTACCCACATGGTTGAATGCGCTTATTGTAAGTTCGCTTTGGATAAAAGCGTCAGATAAATAAAATGTTTTAATGTAAATGTCTTATTCAAAGACAGTTATCCTTTCTCTTTCATTCAAACATTTAATTTCATTTTCTCAATCGGCTTCTTATTATGAGTGACGAGTTCTGAGTTCTTACATGAACATTTTTTGTTCAGTTTTGGTTGTTTTTGCAACAGATTTCTGCATTTCTCTGAGCTTCAGGCACCGGGCAGGGCTTAGTTGGAAAAAGGTGATTACATCACAAATTAAACTACATTTGCATGCCAATGCGATGACAGTTGTTAGCTTGCAGTATGTTGCCAGCGCTCTGTCAAATCGGATCAAACCACATCTAGTTTGTCAGTGTTAAACTCTTAATAAATAATAACCAAGAACGTTTTTAATCCAATTTGATTGTTGCTAATTTAGTCATGAATATTTAATGCACTCAATCACTGCACTGGCTTCCTGTATGCCAGAGGATAGATTTTAAAGCACTATGAATTGCTTCATGTCTGAATGCTGCTATGTAAATACAGTTGCCTTGCATTATGTTATCTGCAAACACTTGATTTGAAATAAAGTTTCAATTCAACACCCTCTCTCTCGCTCTCTTTCTATCTCTCATTTTCTGTACCTCTCTCTCTCTCTCTCTCCCTCTCTCTCTCTGTGTCTCCCCCAGTCACTCCTCTGTGATGGTGGGCAGGTGAGGGTTACTGGGTGAACTGGGCGCGCTCCGTAGGTCGGGCCGGACGATGACGCTGGAGATGGACCACACGTCACTCAGCTCTGCAAAGGAGATGGGGGGGGGGTGAGGCAAAGTCAAACAGTTCAGACTTTATACCACACATATATCGCATGTCAAGAAGCATTGTGGGTAATTCAGAGGCCATGCTTGAGGAGAGGCAAGGGTGCACGAGAAACATGTATGAGAGGATGGATAAGTACAGGCAGGGAGCCAAGGATAGGTGACGTGAGCATTGAAAGTAGAGCTGGGCGATCGCAGGTTTCCCTAAAAAAATCTGTGATTTTTTTATAAAAAACTCGATTTACGATTCAATTTGATTCCCCCCCTTCCATTTAAAACAAAATAACTGCGAACTGTAAATATATTTAAAAAATATATATATTTATTGTATTTAATTAAAGTGCATCAACATAAACAAAATTGCAAAGGCAAACCCTTTCTCTAAGTAAAAAGTCACTGTTCAACAAAGATTGTTAAACATCCAAATTATTTATACTGTATTTGGATTAAAAAAAAAAAAAAAAAAGATTTTTTTGAAAATATGAATCGATTTGACCTACCAACTTGATTTTTAAATCAAATTGATTTTTTTTTCCAGCCCTAATTGAAAGTAGACTAAAATAACAAGGTGCACGACAGCCATGCATCTACAGTACAAACTCAAAGATACATATACTGCAGTAAGGACTTTTTTTTCCTCTAGTGAGCGTCATTTGTGGTTGTCACAGTATATGGAGTTTGTGCATCTCTTTCTATACAATTGTCTTGCCTCGTGAATCTTAAAGGAACACGCCGACTTATTGGGACTTTAGCTTATTCACCGTAACCCCCAGAGTTAGACAAGTCCATACATACCCTTCTCATCTCCGTGCGTGCTGTAACGCTGTCTGACGGTTCCAGCATTAGCTTAGCCTAGCACAGATCCTGCAGGTAACTGGTTCCAACTAGCCTACTGCTCCCAATTGTGACAAAAGTGACAAAATAACGCCAACATGTTCCTATTTACATGTTGTGATTTGTAGAGTCACAGCGTGTACAAAAAACAACGTAACATGAGACACAGCCGTCTTCTAACAGTAAACAAACCGGGAACTATATTCTCAGACAGGCTTGCTGCGAGCATATCACTCCGCCCAAGAACTATATTCTTCCGCCTGAGAATATAGTTCCCGGTTTGTTGGGAGCAGTAGGATTACTGGAACCATTCACCTGCATGTTCTGTGATGGCCTGATGCAACTGGAGCCGTCAGACAGCGTTACAGCACGCACGGAGATGAGAAGGGTATGTATCGACTTATCTAACTCTGGGGGTTACGGTGAATAAGCTAAATTCCCAATAAGTCGGCATGTTCCTTTAAACCCACAAAAGCCACAAAGTCACACACATCTCTCTCTACGGGCGTCATCGAGCGTTTGTGCTACTTTTCTACAGGAAACACAGAAGCTTGTACAGTTCGAGCGGAGGGGTTCAGGGTATCATACAAGGTTCCCGGAGGGCTGACATGCAGGGCTGACATGCAGGGTGTCATGGGTTGAAGACCAAGGGGAGGGAGATGAGGGCTCCAGCGGGGGGGTCAGGGTGGAGGGGGCTCCAGCGAACACAGATGACCTCTGAAGAGTCTGACACACACACACACACACACACACACACACACACACAGCTGGAGATCACCGCATGCCAAGACAGTAATCATGAAATATTATCTCTGACATTACTCTGACATTTTGAAAAAATAGGACTGTTTGCTAGGATCGATATTAATTACATCCCCTGTGTGTCTAGTACAGAGCGTTGGGTCAGCTAAGGGACATGTTTGTATTAGACCATCAACGCTAGCAGCGATTTTAAAAATGTCAGGCTTCGCACACTTTGCAACTCTGAATAAAACTGGTGATTCTGGAGACGTGTTGGTGGCTACATCGCTAGAAGAATTGATAATACATGTAATCGAGACTTCAAACCGGTTACTGAAGCCAAGCTGCTCCGTCAAAGCCTGACCTTAACTCTGCACTGATTAACAGGGATGACGTTGATATTGATGCTGTCATCTAACTCCAAGAAAGGCAGCATAAAAAAGTATTTCCCAAAATGTCAGACTATTCCTGCCACAACCTGGCCAAGACACTCTCTGAGTCCCAATATATTAAATGTAACGTTGTTTACTGTTGATAAAATGTTTCAAATTCACAAGTAAGCTTAAAACAATATTCAGTTTTAATATGTATTTTTTGATCTTTTGTCGGGGAAAAAATAGATTTATCTATCTATAGATTTATAGATAGATAGAACATTTTGGTACTGTGGTTTGGTTGTCTTATTGATCTCTGGCCTCATCGGTAAAAAAAACAAAACAAATCCCAGTAAACACAGCAAATATCAGCCGGGATGGAGACAAGCAATTCACAGTATACTGTAGAAGAAGAAGTGACGAGAAGAAATATGTTGTCATACCTGTCCTGAACTTGCTGTACGGTCCGTTCTCATGGGTCTGACGGCTGCCTGACCAGAAGGGCAGGCCTCTCTCTCTCCACCTGTGTGACACACAAAAACACACACACACACACACACACACACACACACACACACACACACACACACACACACACACACACACACACACACACACACACACACACACAGAGATCAGAGATCAGAGCAGAAGAGAATAACCAGGTGTGTTTCTGTGTTTACAAAAGTGCTTTGAGACTACCACATGTGCCACTGTAGCTGCTTTGATGTATGTGTGTGTGTGTGTGTGTGTGTGTGTGTCTGTCTGTCTGTCTGTCTGTGTGTGTGTGTGTGTGTGTGTGTGTGTAAGATAAAGCGGGGGTTGTCCAGGTGAATAATGACCAACACCCGGTTATAAAAAAAAGGGAGAAGAGCGACTGATGATGAAAGACATGATGCGATAACAACAAATAAAGTAAAAATAAATCCGCGGAGGAGGCCATGTAAAAAATACCCAGCTCTTTGCGGTGCAGAGCCTCATCTTGCTGAGAGGAAGGGCTGCATCTCACTGACATTCACTCTTACTCTCTTTTTAGATCTGCAGTCTAAAGGCCTGGTTATGCTAAAAAAATAACTAGAGGTCTATGGGGTCTCATTTATAAACGTGGCGTACGCACAAAACTGGGCTGAAAATGTGCGTACGCCACTTCCCGCGCAAAGGTTGTGATTTATAAAAAAACAAACTTGACGGGAGAATGTGCGGTCCTCCACGCAAACTCTGACAAATGCGTACGCACATTTTGGAGACAAAATAGGAATTGGCCACGCAGATGATGAGGTGGTGAACTGAAGTCAGACTGCAGATAGTAAATGGCAATAAGATTACTCGTAATATTTTCCAGTATTGATGCCTCACGCACATTGTTTCACTCAAATATCATCCACGTTACCATGAAGATGAAATCCAGCAGTGTTATTTGCGCTTGTACTGAGTCATGAACATGTAACTGTTCCATAAACACCTCTTAATTAAATCTTAAATACAAATTTGTTCTTCATATTTAATCGGCGCTGCAAACAAGGTCAGTTATGACTCTTTCTATTCTGAATTTCTAATCCATGGACTTTTATACTTGAAAAAACATCCCTCTAGCAGATAAAAGTAATTTAAAAGGCTTTGACGTCACCATAATGTAAAAGTCTGTAGGCTGAGCAGGAACTCGTGGGCGGGGCCAGCAGGAGACACACTACTGCTCATATTCAGTGGGCTGCATATCACGGAAGTAAACCCAGAATCTTAGAAACGTTTGTGGCGAATGCGCCACTGAGCAACTCTCATGGGCATGAACAAGGCTCTGCCTCCAACGCTGGATCCAGGTCCTATAATACATCCATGACTCCAACCCAAAGTGGTGCCACAGTATGTCTGCTATCAATATTCATATGATATAAATGATGGCCAATGCTACATAAATAAATACCAGGTTGCAAATAAGTCAGCATGTCCCAGCTGCGCTGTCTTGTCTTTCTTTCTCTCCATCCTTACATTGATCAAGCACACATTTGTCTTCATCTCGGATTACATTTTAATAAAGAAACCTCATCAGCAGCCAGGATGACTCAGCCCTGCACAGCTTCACCACCACAACACCAGACCTTACAATTAGCAGTGAAAGATAATTATGAGAGCACTGTGTGTGTGTGTATGTGTGTGTCTACGCACCAATGGAATATGAAAACAGCAATGATGAGGAAGGCCGACACAGCATCGGTCAGAATCCACATCGAACTATATTCCTCTGGAGTCTGGAGAGAGACAGAGAGAGAGAAACGAGTTGATTACATTTGCTGGAACAAAGTGTGAACATAAATATCATTATTTCATCTAGCGACCGGAAAGTATCGGACTCAGACTTGAACAAAATGTAATCAAACTCATTTGAAGTTCGACAGACGTGTAGGTGGTGAGTGAGAATGTTTATGTAACCGAACGTTCACAGACTCAATCTTCATAACACCCACGATACCTGCTGAAGAGATTTTCAAACTGATACAGGACCACCTGCCTACTGATTGAAAGTCACAGTGGATCAGAGCAACTTGTCTAAAATACAAATTATAATAAAAATAAGCTGAGTGCTGGATCTTTAATGTGCACAATAAAAAGTTAAGACTAGCACAGCCCTACAATTTCACTTTTTAATATTGCCACACGGATGTCTCGGGCAAGAACATGTATACAAATTTGGACGTAGTGTGTGGGATGTCACCCATAGGTTTCTGAAGAGCCATTGTAAAGCTCAGTTGTTGCAATCCTTGCAGTGCCTGAAGTCGCCTAACTCCCGACTAATTCAAAAAAGGGAAAAGATGTGGAGTGTGGATGGAGCTGAGGAGGGCTGAATGAGGCCTAAAGTCTATGCTCGCCTCCTGTAAGGGCAGCCACCTCTCAGAGACCAAAACTGTTTTTTTGTACCAGAATGTACACTTGTTTCATTATGCTGTAAAGCCGAAATCTGAGAAATGTCATGCAACCAAACTAAACTTAACCTTTTAAGAAATGTGATGTGAACCTTATTCAGGACAGCAGGGTGATCATTTGAAGAGTTCAATCTGCTCACCATGAGGAAGAGCGGCTTGTTGATGCTGGACAAGATGTGGATGGAGTTGGTGGTTACGGACTGAGCTCCGGCACACCAGGCCAGAGTGTAGAGCCACTGCTGGCTGATCACATACAGGTTAGTGCTGATGTTCACTGACTGGTACTTACTGCAGAGAGAGAGAGAGAGAGACAGAGAGAGAGAGGGGGAAATAGATGAGCTTGACTTCACTACCTTGCTTTACACATTAAAGAGTCTCCTTAATCACCTGGTCTTTAGAGACTTCAACCTAATTTAATCATACACAATCAAAAAGAAACCATCTGCCTTTTTTCCAAATTTTCTTTGTCCTAACATGCACTAGGGGTGGGAATCCCCAGAGGCCTCACGATACGATACCATCCCGATACTTATGTCACGACACGATATTATTGCGATTTTAAAGATATTGCAATATTCTGCGATATATTGCAATATATTACCTTTTTTCCAACTTCAGATTTTTCCCAATTTCAAATGATGTCCCGAAAAAGACAATTTTGTCAACATCTGTTTTATCTAAAAAGATACATTTCTCTGTTTGTTCATCTCACTTCAGTTTTATTGGTGCAAAATGTGATTGTCAAGCACACAGACTGACCAACACATATAGAATAAAAGATCGATACTTGGCGTCTGTGTATCGATACAGTATTGCCACGAAAAATATCGCGATACTTAGCTGTATCGATTTTTTCCCCCACCCCTAACATGCACCAATACAATAACCCTAAAGTTGATAAAAAGCTGAAGAAAACATGGACGATGTACAGACACTGTGACACTTACTGTGATCTGAAGTCAGTGAAACACAGCCTTACTTCCTCAGTGAGAGCACAAAATATAAAGACCTACAAGAAGCCTTCTTAAGAAAGCTGGCAACATACAGTATGTCCGGAAATCATCCCAAAAACAAAACCTTCCCTACATCTTGTATCCATTTGCTAAATAAACAAATAGAAAACACACAAGTCTCCTTCTTAGTTCCACTTTGCTTTTCCTTTTTCTTTTACTTTAGATGCATTCACGTTGAAAAGTTTGTAATCAGCTGTTCTGTTGATATTTTTCTTCTTTCTTTAAAAAATGGCTATTTTAACAGAGATAAAAACAGTAAAACTAAATGTATTATTTACATGTGTAATAGTTTTGGCCCCAAAAAAGAAATAATGAAATGATTCAAACTTCCATTTAGTCGATGTCCCCACAGTGTTGCATGACGGGAGAATACTGTTAAAACTTTTAATTTGTTTTCCAGTCCAGAAAAGCGTCAGTGACACACACAGTGACATACTGTGTTGACTGTCCGACTGTTCAAAAAATGCTCTATGTTCTGTGCAAAATGTTCTATTAAAGAAAAGATAGAAAATAAATATTTGCGTGTGCTGTAAAGTGTTTGTTTTTTTAACTTTGTAACCTATTGTTTTGTTCTGTTGTATATCCTTCTGCTTTTGTGTTGTGTCTTGTTTTGTGCTACGTTGTGAGCTCTGTTTTGTTGTGTTCTGTTTTTGTGATGCTTCGTGCTAAGTTTTGTTTGCTTGTGTTGTTTTTTGTTTCTTTGTATTTTAAAAAGCCTTTTTAACATCGAAGGCAGGGGACTACAGATGAAAAATAGCCTTTTGGCTAATTCTGGCTTTTTACTTTTAGTGTTTTATTAATTTGCACTGTCCCCTTTTATAAATAAACTAAACTCTAACTCAAAGAAAATCGGAAATCGGAATCGGCCTAGAAAGTTGTAATCGGTGCATCTTTAATCCGCACACATTTTGATGCTAAGCTTCCAGTTTCTTTTACCAATGGCTGCTGATTTCTTCTCTTCCTATTCAACTGTTAGTCAGTCATCCCTCAGTCAGAGGGATCTCTCAGTTGTCAGTCTGGTTGAACCATTGCACAGAGGTTAAATAACATCTATTTGTAAAGAGAACTTTCTACAACCTAAAAGCATCAAAGACCATCAAACAAATAGAGCATTCCTCTCAGACATCTCACTGGACCCAATCAAGCTCTTGTGGCGGGAGATTCATATCTTTTGAAAGGTATTGTATATTCTAAAGGATTGTACTGTTACCGTTGTGTCGTGATTATTAATGTATTTTATTTTGTTTTCTTACTGACGTGCCATTTTTTCTTATTATATGTAATTTAGCATCAGCAATGTAACATCAAAGTTCTAGCCAGTAGGGCTAATTTGATTTGACTTGAGAGAAAGGGGAGCTAGACTGATGAATACACAGGAAGAGAGGAGTAGGAAAGGAATGTATGTAATGTAATTGTTAATTTCTCACGCTGCACTGTAACTTTTATTCTTGTATTTTATACCAAATGGTGTCTTAAGAGCGCAACTTTTAGACAACTGTCAGCCCACAGTGTAACAGCATGATTCATCAACCAGGCATCTTTAGTTGGTGACAAATACGGTGCCATCAAAGCTGATATTTCAGTGTTTAAAAATGAGATATTACGGTGAAGATGAATCAACAGCAACAAGGGAAAACTATTTCAGTGGACTGTGTGAGTGGTGTTAAAAACGCTCCATGCGTGAGTCACTCAACCTTTTTTCTAGCCTCATTCTTTCCAGATTGTGCTCCCACAGGTTCTGGTTATGTACAGTACCTCCCACTCGTCTCTCTTGTATTACTTATCAGCCTCTCGTACCCTCTTCTCATCTAAATCACATCATTTAAACTCTTATCCGCGACCTGTCCGTACCTTTTCCTCTGCTTCACCTCACTCCAACCAATTCTGTCGTCTACTGAATATTTTCCTCTCTGCCCAGGTTTTCTCTCCTGCCATGAAATTCTCACGCAGGGGCCTTTTACCTCCCTCTCTCTCTCCCTCCTCCTCCCGAGGCTGTTCTACAAGCAAAGAGATGAAGCCACTGAGGACGTGGTGGCCATCTGTACCTTGAGTTACATAACTACACACATGTACACACACACACACACAAGACCATTTCAAAAACTCACAGTGAAATTACACGTTTCTCTCAGTAAGTATAAACAAGGGTGTTTTACAGGTTAATAATAATTGCATAATTGTGTGTTTCAATGTACTGTATGTTTTTATTTAGGGGCCATTATTTTCTTTCTTTCTTTTTTTAAAATCTGTGAATGAATCAGGTTTTGTTTTGGACATTAAAATCCAAATATCCACTTTTAAATGTCATTTTTTAGAAAACACCTTTTGTAGTACCAACACGTTTCCTTATTTCATGTTTTACTCCAGTGCATAATTAGGAGCACATCTGTATTGTGTCCTTATTTTGTCATCAATTTCTAGTAGTGGAAGTGTTTCTGTCCGTTGCAAAAAGATTTTCTTTCTGTACACTGTGGCGATGAGCCAAACATATTGTTACTTTTGTGTGAGGTCATAAAAGGTCTGGGTATTTGTAGGTAAAAAAATCTGTCAATAACGATGATCCTTAAAGTTAAATGGCTTTGCTGCAAATTGAGTTAAGTAATCTTTACTATCCCAAAACAGGGAAATTCGGTTGGTCAAAGTGCAGATACAGAAAGATAAATAAAACTGTCATCAAAAAAGATACAAATATTGTTATAATATTGTTATAATTATAAATATTTCATATACCAGTCCCACTTCCATCCATAACACACAAACACCCACATATGCACAGACCTACAAGGAGAGCATTTCCAAACATCCTTCCTCTGACATACACACCCACAGACACACAGCCAAACACACACACAGCCAAACACACACACACACACACACACACACACACACACACACACACACACACACACACACACACACACACACACACACACACACACACACACACACACACACACACACACATACACACACACACACACACACACACAGACAGAGCACTTCCAGATACCCTCAGCATAGGGTACCTGCATGAATCTGAAAATTGCCTAAATGGTTGTTTATGTTATGGCGTTTATTTTTCCATTGATGCATGAATGTGTGCGTGTGTACCTGAACTGTTGTTGTGACATGGTGCTGTAGTGCAGGTTCAGTCTGGTGATGTGACTGTCTGTCAGTTCCTGGATAGATGCCTTTTCTCCAGAGGTCTGCTGCAGCTCTGGGTCCACCGCGTGGACCAGATCCCTGTCCTCAGATGGAAGCCACAGCACCTACACGCACACACACACACACACACACACAGGCAAACACGCACATAAATACAAACACACACAGGCACATGAATTTAAACACACACACCCACAAACTCACAAAATACGCTGTTGCCAATTGCAACAACCAGTAAATGAAGGAGGAAAACTACTGTTGAAGATGTTAAAAACAGAGATGTCCTGAGCTGAGTCTAAAGATCCAGGCACATTTAAAAGGACCTGTGTAAGCTGAAATAAAACCGATCAAATTCCTTATGTACTCTACTGGGTTTGTCCACCTCTGGCAGCTAGTGTTGCAGCGCTGCTCCTCCACTCTGTACAGCGTTTCCACTATATACTATACATTTAGTAGCGACGGTCCGACTCTCCTTTAGCATTTTATGAAATGTCATGAAGCCGTAATTAAACGACGGGACATCATCACTCTTGAAGTCGTGGCAACCAAATGAACAGGAGCGCAAGTAGCGCATTTACTCCTCAGGCAGAGTGACAAACATTGACGAAAAGCCTCGACGGCTGTCGCTGTCGATGACGGCTGACAGTGCGTGTTCTGCTGCTATGTAAATACAGTAAGTATGGGATTGGACATCGGTATCAGCAGATACCAGTGGTGTAGTCTACGTGATACGCAGGTATACGCAGTATACCCACAAAGAAAGCTCCAGGATTTCCATATAACCACTTAAAAATACCCAATGACACGCAACAACATACTTTGCATTGTAATTTTGATATATTTTGAATTGTCATCTGTGTTTTTCTTCTTCACATAGGCTAAATAAAGGTATTTCCACTGCAAATTGGTGCATAAAAGTGTGTCAGAATTTAGGAAATGAAGTCGTTGACGCTCAAAATTTCCCTGGGGGAGGACACCCAGACCCCCCACTATGAAATGCCCATATATACAGTATAGACCCATA
Source organism: Perca schrenkii (assembly GCA_025617405.1). Lineage (NCBI taxonomy): Eukaryota > Metazoa > Chordata > Actinopteri > Perciformes > Percidae > Perca > Perca schrenkii. The sequence continues at coordinate 7,264,811 of CM046789.1, read as the reverse complement.
CATATACAGTACAGTATACGCACTACAATACATTAGACTACACCATTGGCAGATACACAATATTAAAGGATGTAGTTAGGATCAGGGTCAAAATAATTTGACATATTGATATGTTTGTAGAGCAATGGTAGCTAGTTTTTGAATATCATCCAAGTCGTACAACAAACAAACCCGCAATTGTATGCCACAATTTTATGTCAGCTTTCAACTAAATGTGGAACTGAAAATATGTGACATACTTACCTGTGAGGAGTTGATGTGGGCGTGCACCACCTGCAGAGTGGTGTTGATGTATGATTGACTGTAGGGATGTCCGTACGGTGGCTTGTGCAGGTCAAACAGCACTAGTCTGCCGCTAGAGGCCGCTACCTCCAGAAACTGGGCCAGCGAGGGAACAGACTGGTTCTGGGCCTGGGAGCAGTCGGCCTCAGACAAGGACGACACAGTCCCAAATGGATCCCTCTGTAAGATAGTGTGTTTGCAGCAGAGTAATGTTTATCATCATTATTGTCAATGTGAATAATCATAGTAGAGTGTGTGTGTGTGTGTGTGTGTTAGAAATACCAATAAGAACCAGTCGCCAGCATTCAGCTGCTGTAGCTCGGCCCAGCTGAACATTGAGGCATCGAGGTGCGTTCGATTTGGGAAAATATCAGCGACATTGGTGGTTCTCTTCAGAGTGGAGTCGTGCATCAGGAAGGGAACACCATCATAACTACAGAGAGAGATATACACATATTTACAGTGAGTGACAGGAAAGGATAAGAAACAAGGAAGGGGGATGAGAGGAAGAGAAATTGAGAGGACCTTCACCAATAAGCATTTAGTTCTCCAAAGCTCTGTTCTCCGCTCAATCACACCAAGTCTGGCTTTCATAAAGCCGTCTATCTTATTCACAAACAAACATACACGTTTGCAATCTCAGTGAGCCCGTCATTTCAATTAATCACTGGAGTGATATTAGTTATGTACAAGGCTATTACTATACACAAAAATAGATTGCCACCTTGACAGATTAATTACACAGGAACTGCCAAGTAGCAATTATCATTCATGCAGACCACTCACACACACACACACACACACACACACACACACACACACACACACACACACACACACACACACACACACACACCGGGGTCACCATAAGCTTGGGATTAGGCTAACCAGCTAACACTGAGTCATGCAGTGTTGCTAATCCCCCTGTTTTCAGGCTGTAAAATAGTGAGCTTTCCCAGCAGCTGTGGGCTAATGGGAGGGCTAAAGGCTAACTAGATTAGCATGGCACTCAGCCTCAGTTTAATGTTAACTGACTGGTGGGGGTTAAGAGTCTGTGTCAGTGGGGGGTCCGGGGCCTTGTTGGCGAGGCTTACTGCAGAGGGAGTTTTTGTCCGGGGTGAGAGGGATTGGCTACAATCTTTCCTGCCCGCCTCAGTGTCCTGGAGGCGTACAGGTCCCGGAGAGACAGCAGATTGCAGCCAATCACCTTCTCGGCCGAGCAAATGATACGCTGCAGTCTCGTCCTTAGCGGTGACAGCAGCGAACCAGATGGTGATGGAGCATGTGAGGATGGACTCGATGATGGCAGCGTAGAAGTGCACGAATACAAAGACTGATCCAGAAAAGATGAAGGTACACAAAAGGTGGAACATGCACAAACGCACCTTGAGGAACACCACAATATACAGTACAGGCCAAAAGTTTGGACACACCTTCTCATTCAATGTGTTTCCTTTATTTTCATGACTATTTACATTGTAGATTCTCACTGAAGGCATCAAAACTATGAATGAACACATATGGAATTTATGTACTTAACAAAAAAGTGTGAAATAACTGAAAACATGTCTTATATTTTAGATTCCTCAAAGTAGCCACCCTTTGCTTTTTTATTAATAAGGGAAATAATTCCACTAATTAACCCTGACAAAGCACACCTGTGAAGGTAAAACCATTTCAGGTGACTACCTCATGAAGCTCATTGAGAGAACACCAAGGGTTTGCAGAGTTATCAAAAAAAGCAAAGGGTGGCTACTTTGAAGAATCTAAAATATAAGACATGTTTTCAGTTATTTCACACTTTTTTGTTAAGTACATAATTCTATATGTGTTCATTCATAGTTTTGATGCCTTCAGTGAGAATCTACAATGTAAATATTCATGAAAATAAAGAAAACGCATTGAATGAGAAGGTGTGTGGCCTGTACTGTATATATTGTATATTTTCTATAATTTAGTATTACAAGAACACAGACACGTACACACAGGGGAGAGCAGTTGATACCTGATGGTAACGTCAGTCTCCAGTCCTTCTCCTCCAGCTTCCACTGCCTTCTCAAACGACATCACGGTATTCTCTGGAGCAAGCTAAGACAAAAACGCTCCCAGAGTGAGAAATATTAAACATGCTAACCAAGAGAAACAACAGACAGTAAAACACAGACTCCGTTCAGTCTCACCATTGGAGCTCCTCTGTGTCCGATGAGCGTTGGGGCGGGTCCCAGCGTTCCCGCCTCTTTAATGCAAGGTGAGTACATTCCCAGAGGGACCAGGTAGAGAGAGAACAGCACGGACAGGTAGAGACCTAGGACAGCCACCTGACGCACTAAAGAACACACAACAACACAACACAATATTACTGGGATGTACAGTACAGGCCAAAAGTTTGGACACACCTTCTCATTCAAATGTGTTTCCTTTTTATTTTCATGACAATTTACATTGTAGATTCTCACTGAAGGCATCAAAACTATGAATGAACACATATGGAATTATGTACTTAACAAAAAAGTGTGTAATAACTGAAAACATGTCTTATATTTTAGATTCTTCAAAGTAGCCACCCTTTGCTTTTTTATTAATAAGGGAATAAATCCCACTAATTAACCCTGACAAAGCACACCTGTGAAGGTAAAACCATTTCAGGTGACTACCTCATGAAGCTCATTGAGAGAACACCAAGGGTTTGCAGAGTTATCAAAAAAAGCAAAGGGTGGCTACTTTGAATAATCTAAAATATAAGACATGTTTTCAGTTATTTCACACTTTTTTGTTAAGTACATAATTCCATATGTGTTCATTCATAGTTTTGATGCCTTCAGTGAGAATCTACAATGTAAATAGTCATGAAAATAAAGGAAACGCATTGAATGAGAAGGTGTGTCCAAACTTTTGGCCTGTACTGTACATGCAGTGTAATTTCTGAAATACCAGTACAAAGATTTTTGTTTTTAACTGCAATACCTACACAAAGACTTTGTTTGAAATCTGTGGATTAAATCATGTTTTATAATCAACTCTGCACAAACAAAACGCACACAAACAAATCCAAAAACCAACAGATACACCTCAAAGGCCTGTATTGCCAAATTCAGGGTTACAATAGTGTGCTGGAGTAATCAGGATGAGACATAGTAGCCTAAATCTTCTCTGATAGGATCAACATGGTGGTCTGGTGCTAAACAGCAGCCATATGGGCAACAGGCAGGATGGAGGCTGTCTGGTTAGGAGCAAATCCGCCCGGGAAAGTCTTTTATAGAACCATCTTGACCAATATTAATGATTTTTTCTAGATAATTGCCAAATTATTTCACCTATCTACAGCTAGGGGAGACAATGATAAGCCCTATTTCACCTATCTACAGCTAGAGGAGACCATGATAAGATCTGTCGTTTTGGTCTTAGTCGACTAAGATTTCTTTAGTCCATTAGTCATTTTGTATGCTTATTCATGCTTAATTACTCATTTCCAAGAAACTTCTGAGCACATTTATGGTAAACACAAGATTTAAAGTGGTGCTTTTTCAGGATTAATTGAGGAGAAACTCAGTTTTACAGATGGTTAATTAACTACATTTATATTGTGCTTTTCTAGTCTTAACCACCTCTCAAAGCTCACAGCTCTGTCAATTAAATCAACTAATCCATTAGTCGACAAAATCGTATAAGTGTTAGTCGACTAAGAATTTCTTTAGTCGAGGACAGTCCTAGCTCATGGATTGTTGCGATGGTTACTGCAATAAAATAAATCACTGACAAGGTGAAAACTGTTAACGCTCTTAAATCAACAAACTGTATAGTGACAGTATGTTGATTACCTTCCCCGGCCTACTGCAGGTCACCAGAGCATTAAAAGAAAGAGACATTCATTCGTTCAGACGTTCATTCATAGTTTTGATGCCTTCAGTGAGAATCTACAATGTAAATAGTCATGAAAATAAAAAGGAAACGCAATGAATGAGAAGGTGTGTCCAAACTTTTGGCCTGTACTGTACATTATGGGACTTTTTTGCAACGAAAATGCGGGGATTACGAACTCATGATACCTTAACCCAGTATCAATAAAACCACAAAACTAACCCATCCACTCTTCCTTCAGGACTTCACATCCAGGCTTGGGTGGCTGTTCAATACAGCAGATCAGCTATATTACATCCTGTGCTGGGCAAATCTCTCTCTCTCTCTCCCTCCCTCTCTCTCTCTCTACCTCTACTGCCAGAAGAGACCCCCTGACATGACTCAGCATCACTCTACCCTGCTGAATCACCAAGGCAACCAGGGACAGTACCCATGGAGACCAAAGAAAGACGCAGAGGGACATACAGGTCAAAGTCAAATCACTGAAGAGGAACAGGCATTTAGACACAATGCACGCCAGACAGACTGACCCAAAGAAATTAAATAAAAAAATGAATAAAAGAAGACAGAGAGACAAAGAGAAGAGTGCGAGTAGAAAAATGAGGCATTGATTTTCTGTTAGGAGGAAGTGGAGACAAAGAAGGATGGTAGTGGGATCTACAGCTGTATAATCCATGCCAGTGTTAATACAGAGAGCCAAAACCCACCTCACTTCCTACAGTATGTTATCTGACAAAGATACACACTCATCAGCTTTTCCTTACCTTTCTTGTTCATGCGAAAGAAATGCAACGCTATTGGCCAGGACAGAATCACCATTAGTAAGACTGCAGCCACGTGGAGGAAAGGTGCTGTTACCTGAAAGATCAAATTACAAAATTACACAAATTACGGTACAATACAAAATAAACCAAAAGTCTGCCCTGGTGTGCCTCTCATGCTACGTTTACACGTTGCCGACTATTTTCATAAACGGACATTTCAACCTCTCCGTTTTCAAAAACAACATCGTGCACAGCTGTCAGTTTTCAGAAAAGTGTTCGTTTACATGTACCCGGGTATATATGTGCCGTCAATGCAGTCAAGAGCACGCCAAACCTGTAGGTGGCGGTGTAAACGAGAAGCTCAAGCCCACGTTAGCCAATCAGAATCCCGTAAATAGCAACAACAGCAACCAATCACTTTCTCTCTCTCTGTCGGTACACGATCCGTTCTGCACATGCGCAAGATAATCCTGTTTTACCGAGGATACGACCTGCACGATCTGTTCCACGCTAGCCTAAGGCTAGCCTCCACCGGGAAGCTAACGTTAGTTTAGCTAACAGCTAATTTGGCTAACCGCTAGCTGACAGTCTAAAATAACGTTAAGTCAAACTTAATGGGAAAAGCAGGCTACAGCTACATTAAGACTTTACAGTAATAACAATAAAGACAAATATTGAGTGATTGCATTTTAAATGAGCACAAGTAAAGTAGAAGTGACATAACAGCTGTTATATATGTTAACGTTTATTTTCAAGTTTTATTTTGAGGGTCTTTTAAAGTTATTACATGCTGTCTAAGCTAGCGGTTAGCCGAATTAGCTGTTAGCTAAACTAACGTTAGCTTGGCTGTCGACCGGAAGCGTGGAGCAGATCGTGCAGTGTCGTAAATCCTCGTACAACAGCGCATGTGCGAACATTTTGCACATGTGCAGTAGGGATGGGCGATACCACACTTTTAGGATTCGGTACGATACCGATACTTTTTCTTGCATTTTCATCGATACCGATACCGATGCCGTTAATTTCTTATTGGCAATTTTCGTCAGTAAAAATATTATTACTTTTAAGACAAATCACAAGAGAAATACGGACCATTTATACAAAATGTATTATGGTCAATGCATAATAAAATTAAAATTAAAATAAATAACATAAATATGAATGAAATAAATTAAATATGAACAAAAACATACACATTTTCCCTTTTCTTATTTCTCAAAAAAAGAAAAAATACCAATCTTGGTAGAAAAAGCTAAAAGGAAAAAAAAACTAATACCATAACAATGTTATGTTTCGAATCTCTTTGTAGAAGTAAACATGTAACGAGCAGAATAAACTAGGATTTCCTTATCCTATAAACCTGCATAAAAAAGACAGTTGTTCCCTGAGAAAATGAACTTGGCTGTGTCGTTCTCTTAATACATCCATGTGTCGCACGCATTGGGTCGCACGTTGATGCTCATTGGCTCGTCTCTTGTCACGTGACATGGGCCAGCTCAATCCGACGCCAGGTACAGGGGTGTCACGGCTCACGGCACATAGTAATTTAAGTAAGTAATCTAAAACAGCTGAAAGTGATGCATACACCCCCAATTATTATTTTTTTAGTTTATATCGATACTTTTTTAAGGAAATCAATGCCAAATGAGTAGCGTGAGTATATCGATATATCGATACCACAGGATCGATACGCCCATCCCTAATGTGCAGAACGGATCGTGTACCGACACTCTCTTCTCCCTCGGCTGCCTAAACCTCCGTTTGTCTCAGTTTACGTGCAAACAAAGATTTCAAAAATCTCCACTCTGGCCGGAGTTTTTAGAAAGACTCGTTTTCAGAGGAGAATTCTCCGTTCGCGTGTAAACGAAGGGCACAAACGAAGGGAAATGTCTCCGTTTGTAAAAAAATAACCATGCAGGCCTATGTGTAAACTCAGCTGGTGTGTCAGGATTGACAGACCTGCAGGGAAAGAAGGAGAGTCTTCCATTCTTTGCTCCAAATGTCGGACAAGATGGCGGTGGCTGTGACGGAGAACGCCAATGCCACCACGATGCCAGTCTGATGCAAACACAGGAGGACGAGAAAACACGAAATATGAGATCTTATAACAAGGGGGAACACATCCATTTTTATGTTTATGTATAGGGAGTATTGTTGTCAGTGTTACCTTGTGGCTCCAGTGAAGGTAGAGCCTCTGACCCTCAGAGAGCAGACACACTGCCAGCACCTGAACAATAATAAGATAATCATCAAGAACTGTTACATAAAGCTGCTCCAAGTAACACTCCTACGAGGAATTTCTATCGTTGGAAACTTAATTTAAATCACAAAAAGTAAACTATTAAATCACTGTTAATGGTTTTACTTTTTGGCATGTGAAGTTATATTTCTGACACTTACTGTTAACCTTTTTATATTTCTGGCATTGTGTAGGCCTACATTTGGTTTTGTTTGCTTACATTTTGGGTCCAGAACCGACATGGTTTCTATTCAATTTCAGAGTGATGCTGACAAATCCTTGTTCATTTTATGCTGTAGCAGCTTTAAAAAGGTCCCATGGCATGAAAAATACACTTTATGAGGTTTTTTTTAACATTAATGTAAGTTCCCCCCCAGCTTGCCTATGGTCCCCCAGTCGCTAGAAATGGTGATAGGTGTAAACCGAGCCCTGGGTATCCTGCTCTGCCTTTGAGAAAATGAAAGCTCAGATGGACCGATCTGGAATCTTCTCCTTATGAGGTCATAAAGAGAGGGGACCACTAAGGTCTATATAAAAGAGACATCAGATACAGTATTAGGGGACCACTAAGGTCTATATAAAAGAGACATCAGATACAGTATTAGGGGACCACTAAGGCCTATATAAAAGAGACTTCAGATACAGTATTAGGGGACCACTAAGGTCTATATAAAAGAGACTTCAGATACAGTATTAGGGGACCACTAAGGTCTATATAAAAGAGACATCAGATACAGTATTAGGGGACCACTAAGGTCTATATAAAAGAGACTTCAGATACAGTATTAGGGGACCACTAAGGTCTATATAAAAGAGACTTCAGATAGAGTATTAGAGGACCACTAAGGTCTATATAAAAGAGTCTTCAGATACAGTATTAGGGGACCACTAAGGTCTATATAAAAGAGACTTCAGATACAGTATTAGGGGACCACTAAGGTCTATATAAAAGAGACTTCAGATACAGTATTAGGGGACCACTAAGGTCTATATAAAAGAGACTTCAGATACAGTATTAGAGGACCACTAAGGTCTATATAAAAGAGACTTCAGATACAGTATTAGGGGACCACTAAGGTCTATATAAAAGAGACTTCAGATACAGTATTAGGGGACCACTAAGGTCTATATAAAAGAGACTTCAGATACAGTATTAGAGGACCACTAAGCCCTATATAAAAGAGTCTTCAGATACAGTATTAGGGGACCACTAAGGTCTATATAAAAGAGACTTCAGATACAGTATTAGAGGACCACTAAGCCCTATATAAAAGAGTCTTCAGATACAGTATTAGGGGGACCACTAAGGTCTATATAAAAGAGACTTCAGATACAGTATTAGGGGGACCACTAAGGTCTATATAAAAGAGACTTCAGATACAGTATTAGGGGGACCACTAAGGTCTATATAAAAGAGACTTCAGATACAGTATTAGGGGGACCACTAAGGTCTATATAAAAGAGACTTCAGATACAGTATTAGGGGACCACTAAGGTCTATATAAAAGAGACTTCAGATACAGTATTAGGGGACCACTAAGGCCTATATAAAAGCATCCAAAAAGCAGCATGTCATGGGACCTTTAAGAAAACTTGTAGAGTTTTTGATCTCTGAGGAGAAAGTAAACTCTGTTGATGCAGATTTCTTGTTCACATCATATTTCCATTATTCTATATCATCAACAACACTGACTACCTCTGAAGCAAAGCTGCAAAGAGCGTTTGATCAGATATTTGTTTGCTTCTTTTTGTTGTGTTGACTCAATGTGATATTCCATCTCTGCGCAAGTGCTTAACGTACACAGGTTAAAATCCTATCAGTGTTCGTACCAATAGTAAGGCGATGTATGTGAAGAGAGCAGCAGCAACAACCAGCAGGACCCGAGACCAGGGAAACCAGAAACCCAGAGTCCCAAAGTTAAACCTGAAGAGGTACAAGAACAAATACTATCACATACAGTCTGCCTCATTTTGTGAATCAAGTTTGAATGATGGTTTGGTCCCTTTATAAATTCACTTATTAATTTATTAGCGTGATCAATTCACTCATTGTGAGCAGGATTTACGAAAAAACTACTGGCCAAATTGTCATGAAACTTGGTTGAGAGGTGTATCATGGGCCAACGAAGAACCCATTACATTTTGGAGTGGATCTGAATTATGGAGCTGATACCCAAATCATTTTTCACTTTCGGTAACATTGGCATTTGACCTTGGTGGAGGACTGCCCTTTCCCAATGCACTTTATGTTATAACAGACAACCAACTAACGACAACTAAACCCTATCATGATGACAAGTAATCTAACCAGTGTGAGTGAGTGTGAGAGTGTGTGAGACCCACCAGTCAAAGTCGATGTAGTCGTTCTGAGCTTCACTCCAGAAATAGAGGAATAAAAAACTCAGGAAGAAGGTGACAATCAGGAGGCCAAAACTGCCACACTCCACCTGTAACACACACACAGAAGTCACACAGTATGTCCGGTTTTGTCTTTCCAAACTACTCACTTCCAACCCGAGAGTCTATAAATATTTATCAAATATTATTTTGACTTATTTTAATAAGTAAATACTTTTAGCTTTAAATCGTCGCCCCAATGTTTTGAAGAAAATAAAGTTTTTCTATGTTAACAGGATTTATTCTATAATTGGACTCCCTGATGCAGACTAGGGCTGCTCCCTCTTAGTGGATTAGTCGACTAATCGGTGGTTTGTGTCTTAATCAACTTAGATCTCTTTAGTCCACATGTGTCAAACTCAAGGCCCGCGGGCCAAATCAGGCCCTTTGCAGATTATGATCCGGCCCACCTATCCATTTAGGTTCACAATAGATTTTGGCCCGCCTAGTTGAGCGCCAAAAACATGGGAAAAGTGTTTTTTTAACTGCAGTTAAATAGACACTCAAAGCAGAATTTGGCAGATTTGCCGACTTTGCTTGATTTGCTAAATTCTATGATGGCTAAGGAACATTGTTGCTGACTTTTGTACGGCTTTATGTCGACAAATGCAACAAAAAGCATAAAGAAATGTCGGAAAATGCGACATAAATGTCAAAAAAGGCGACAATTTAAATAAAAAAGTGATAAACATCTGAGAAAGCCATAAAGAAGTCGGAAAAAAAAACATACAAAAATGACTACAGCGATGTCAAAAAAGCGACATGCTGTAATACTCAAAGATATTTTACTTTTTCAATGAAACAAAAGCAAGTCAATAAACTCTCCATGTCTGGCCCTTGAGTTGATTCTTTTTTCGGAGTGTCGAATATAGCCTCGGCCACACAGCTGAGCTATTTACACCCTGTGACGTAACAAAAAAAACCGTTGCTCGCGTGCACCGAAATCTTGGCGGACGTTCATCTTCCATGACCGCAGAAACTGGCATATTAGGGAAGTTTTGTCTATAAAGTTTATAACAATTGAATTTCTAGCGGAAATGGATACTACAGTTGCGCTTTCTGTCTTCAGTGAAAGCATACAACCGTTGGTTTGTTAGTTAGCACCTATTTCTTGTATACAGTATGGTTACCTAGCAACCGAGGCTTAAAGAAACCAAGTGGTAAACAGTTGTTGGGCATCCTGAAAAGAACTGCTAGGTGAGTGGTTAGTACGCCTACCTTTGGTATGGGAGTTTGGAGTTCAATTCCCCTGTGTGGTGATCTTATCTTTTTAAATTTGGATTGGATAATTTGCATGCAATTGCTCAAGTCAGGACCCGCGAACGCGAATTTCTTTTTTTTTTTGCAGGGTGGTAGGGGAAGACTCATGAATATGCCTGCTCTGGTTGGGTTGGTTAGGTTTAGGCAAGAGGAGTGGGATTGGTTATGGTTAGGGTAAGAATGTCAGGGCGATAATATTCCAAAAAGGTGTAACACATGAGTAGTATGGATAACTGTGTGTAAATATATGCCAAGGTACTGTAAATGCACAGGGGTGCAAATAGCATACATTGATATTTGTACCAGACGGGGTATTAATAGAACACATTGCTGTGTGCACCGGCGGGGTACTAATAGCATTCATTTCTAATTGCACCAGGGTACGAATAGCACTTCTAATTGCAACAGGGTGCAAATAGCATACACTTCTAATTGTACCAGGGGTGCAAATAGCATACACTTCTAATTGCACCAGGGGTGCAAATAGCATACACTTCTAATTGCACCAGGGGTGCAAATAGCATACACTTCTAATTGTACCAGGGGTGCAAATAGCATACACTTCTAATTGCACCAGGGGTGCAAATAGCATACACTTCTAATTGTACCAGGGGTGCAAATAGCATACACTTCTAATTGTACCAGGGGTGCAAATAGCATACACTTCTAATTGCACCAGGGTACAAATAGCATACTGCTAATTGTACCAGGGGTGCAAATAGCCTCACCCTTCTCTTTTTCCAGTGTGGCCCTTCGTGAAAATGAGTTTAACACCCCTGCTTTAGTCCATTAGTCATGTTTGATGCTCTTTTCATGCTGAATGACTTATTTCCAAGAAACGTACAAGCACATCTCTGGTAAACACAAGAATTAAAGTGCTGCTTTTAGCATGACTCTTTGCGGAGAAACTCAGATTTACAGATCTGTCGATTAAATCAACTAATCGATTAGTCGATACGATTGAATGAGTGTTAGTCGACTGAGAATTTCTTCAATCGAGCACAGCCCTAATGCAGATATAGAGGAAGTCAATCCTATTACAGTACAGAGTGCATATGGAAGCAGTATATTTTGATGCTGACACAGTAAATATGTGCTGATATTTTTCTTTTAAAAGGCAGCAACTGACTGACTGTCGGGAGTCAGCAGGCTGCGCGGATGAAACTGTCTGGGGAATCAATACTCTCTGCACGATCAGCAAACTAACCCAACTCAACTCACTGCTTATAGTGCGTGCGCGGGTGTGTGTGTGTGTGTGTGTGTGTGTGCATGTGTGTACCTGGCTGCAGCAGCACTCTCCTGGCTGTGCCCGGGCTCTTTGGTATCGTCTCCATTGGCAACCGTAGAGGCCGGCCAGGCAGGAGACAAACGGCTGGTGTTCATACCTGGTAACAGTCAATTAGAAATGAACCAATCACTTAAACATCAGTTACCTGAGTGGACGAAATGACACAGAACATGATTGAAAACACAGATAAAGACTGACATTTTGTTTATTTTATACTGAACATTTTAAAGATTTTAAAAGATAAAAGTTTTCTGGAAAACAGCAATCGTCTAGCTGGGTGTTTAGTTTTTATTTATCTATTTATTTATTTATTACAGGGACAGTGCATATTAATATACATTTCTGTCAATATGTCAGTTAGCCAGAAGGCTATTTTTCATCTGCAGTCCCTAGATGGTAAAAGTCACCCTAAAAGAGATTAAAATTACATATTTACATAACAATATAACAATTACAATACATTTGGTAAAAAGTACTGGAGCACTGGAAACTAAATAAACAGTGAAGTTTGTAGATAATCCTGAACCAGGACATTGTTTGGAAAGAGCTTTTGCTGCTGAGTTTTAGGAGTTCATTTTCTGATCATTTTAAACAACTTCTATTCAGTTATGGTGGTGGCAGAAGATCTTAAAGGGAGACTCCACCGTTTGTTGAAATAGGGCTTATCACGGTCTCCCCTAGCTGTAGATAGGTGAAATAGGGTTTATCATGGTCTTCCCTAGCTGTAGATAGGTGAAATAGGGCTTATCATGGTCTCCTCTAGCTGTAGATAGGTGAAATAGGGCTTATCATAGTCTCCTCTAGCTGTAGATAGGTGAAATAGGGCTTATCATGGTCTCCCCTAGCTGTAGATAGGTGAAATAGGGCTTATCATGGTCTCCTCTAGCTGTAGATAGGTGAAATAGGGCTTATCACAGTCTCCTCTAGCTGTAGATAGGTGAAATAGGGCTTATCATGGTCTCCTCTAGCTGTAGATAGGTGAAATAGGGCTTATCACGGTCTCCCCTAGCTGTAGATAGGTGAAATAGGGCTTATCATGGTCTCCTCTAGCTGTAGATAGGTGAAATAGGGCTTATCACGGTCTCCCCTAGCTGTAGATAGGTGAAATAGGGCTTATCACGGTCTCCCCTAGCTGTAGATAGGTGAAATAGGGCTTATCATGGTCTCCCCTAGCTGTAGATAGGTGAAATAGGGCTTATCATGGTCTCCTCTAGCTGTAGATAGGTGAAATAGGGCTTATCATGGTCTCCCCTAGCTGTAGATAGGTGAAATAGGGCTTATCATGGTCTCCCCTAGCTGTAGATAGGTGAAATAGGGCTTATCATGGTCTCCTCTAGCTGTAGATAGGTGAAATAGGGCTTATCACGGTCTCCTCTAGCTGTAGATAGGTGAAATAGGGCTTATCATGGTCTCCTCTAGCTGTAGATAGGTGAAATAGGGCTTATCATGGTCTCCCCTAGCTGTAGATAGGTGAAATAGGGCTTATCATGGTCTCCTCTAGCTGTAGATAGGTGAAATAGGGCTTATCACGGTCTCCCCTAGCTGTAGAAAGGTGAAATAGGGCTTATCACAGTCTCCCCTAGCTGTAGATAGGTGAAATAGGGCTTATCATGGTCTCCCCTAGCTGTAGATAGGTGAAATAGGGCTTATCATGGTCTCCTCTAGCTGTAGATAGGTGAAATAGGGCTTATCATGGTCTCCTCTAGCTGTAGATAGGTGGGCCAACACATTTTTTGTGCATGCATCGTTTTAGTCCGGTGCAACTTAGTTAGCTTAGCGTAGTGAATGGAATCCTATGTTGCCGGTTAGCATGTTGTGAGTAAAAGTGAGCCAACAAAAGACAAAAAAAACAACCTAATTACTTACACTGAAACAAAAAATGCGTTGACCCACCTATCTACAGCCAGGGGAGACCATGATAAGAACTATTTCAACAAACGGTGGTGTACTCCTTTAAAACCTGACCAACTTAAATGTAAACTATCTTTGAGGCTGGACGCCAATAGCATGTATTATAAAATGTTTCTTTTCTAGTTAAATTTGATGACGAACTGTCACTCCACTCATTGCGGTCCATTTTAAATAACAGTCACTAACACAAGTGCTGTCTTCAAAGCAGTGTGAATGCGTATAACGGTACAGATCCACTTGTCCGTGCGACGCTTCTGTCACGCTGCGCTCCACTATATTCGTCTGGGTGACGTCAAGCGACTTCAACGCGCACGCAAAGCATTCTGGGAAGGCGGCGCTGCATTTCAGAATGTTGCGCATCAAAAAGCTGGCCGATGCCCAGCTTTATGCAAATGAATCGCGTTGAACGCGACGCGACTATCCACTAGAAGTAGACGAAAATCTTTCAAACTAACCTTCGTCGATCTGAAATGAAGACAGATTCAGCAACTGCATCACGGCCGATTTCTCGCTTAAAATGTTCTCAGAAACACATTTCTGTAAACTATTTTAGTAAAATACGAGATCGTATTCTCAACGAGCCGCCATGACACTCTGTTGAAATTCTAGCCACACCCACGTCACGCGTTCGTCCAATCAGCTGCTGGTCAGGGGCGTGGAGCATCAACCTTGGCTGTCATCTGTACGTTCCTCAATTACAGCTATGGGCGGGTCCAGCGGGGAATGTTGTCGAATTTTGAAATTTGAAGGGAGAAGTGATCAGAGCAGACCTCTGTGCTCTACTTCTACTGCTTTATGGAAACAGAAACAATAGACCATTTATTCTATAGCTGTTCACATAGCTCTTCTCTGTGGAATGATATACAAGGTTTCATTAATGGACAACTTGGCTCAAACATACATTTATCTAATTTTGATATCTTGCTTTTCTTTTCTGACTCCAACTCCTCCTCTCCTCTGTAATATATAGTCAACTTAATAATTTTGCTTGGAAAATTCTTTATTCATAAATCGAAATTTATGAAAAATAAACCTCTTTTCAATGTCTTTAAACTTGACTTAAAAAATTATATAGATTGTATTTCTGGATTAGAGGGTAAATCAGCATCAAAATGTATGCAATGCTTATCTGATTTAACTTTATAATTAATTTAACTGATATTTAATGTCTGATACTCTGGCTATGTACCTTTTTGTTATTATTTTTATTCTTTTTCTTTGTTATGTTTCTTATTTTTTATGAAAACATGTTCTTTAACGAAATGAGTTATGTACTACCAGTTCAATCTATTTGTTTTGACAAATTGTAACAGAAATATTTTTGCAATAAAAAAAAATAAAAAATAAAAAATAAAATTCTACTGGATAGTGGCGTCGCGTTCAACGGGCATCGGCCAGCTTTTTGACGCGCTACATTTTCTCATTTCCTTTGGGTGACGTCAAGCGACTTCAATGCGCACGCAAAGCATTCCGGGAAGGTGCCGCTGCATTTGAGAAAAAGTAGCGCGTCAAAAACAAGGGGGTAAGCTTCGCTTCAGAACGCGAACCTCCGATGGCGCCATTTTGTTGCTACAAAGCCATCACCTCTTGTTAGCATTACACTGACCACCATTTTTTTTTTACGTCACTTGACTGCGAATAACTTTTCATCTGAAGCGTTTAAAGACTCTATTTGTCCATTGTTTATTTCTAAAGAAACACGACAATGTATAAAAGGCTCCATTACCTTGTAGCTCACGTTATGGCTCCGTAGCAGACGCTTTTGTAAAAATAGGCTAACGATTGTGTCACAACCACGAGACTTACTGTCACACAGTAGAGGAATTACTGTATAGTACAGGAGAAGCTCACAGGCAGTTTGGACTTACATTAGCTGTTTAGGTTTAATTACTAATGTTAACTAGCATGTTAGTGATCAATAATTAGCCTGTGCTTATGTTGTCTCCTTACATATACCTACGCTCTCCGTCTCTGTAAGATTGGGAATGATTGAGATTTCTCTTGGCACAGCTACCAGAACACTTACAACTTTCAGACACGTTGTTCACGTCACATCTACGTTGTCTCTGTCAGTTGGAGGCTGCGCAGTAAGGGAAGAGATCACCGGAAAAGTGCTTCTAACAGCCTTCACTGGTCTCCGTCCAGAGCAACGGGGTCTATTGGTCCATTATATATATGTCAATGGTCAAAAAGCTGGCCGATGCCCAGCTTTATGCAAATTAATCGCGTTGAACGCAACGCGACTATCCAGTAGAAGTAGAGCATAGAGCAGACGGGGAGAACGTGGGCTCCTTTTCCTGCTAGACGTTGCAAAAATGCTGTAAATTGAGGAATGCCCGTCAACGTACAAATGAGGGGAGGTGTCGTAAAAGTGGATCTGTACCGTAAAACTGATGCCTGCTACCCATCTCCATTACATTAAGGTGTAATAAGAGTCATCAGTGACTGGTGGTGAAGGGGAGGGAGGGGGGGTGTTTTGTACCGTTGCAGCAGCTGCCGCCGGACCACCTTTAGCTTCCCCAGCTTCAGTCTGGTCACGAGCTTAGACTCAACCACAGCCCGGCATCACAGAGACAAAGAGGAGGAGGAGCAGGAGGAAGAGGAGGAGGAGGAGGAGGAGGAGGAGGAGGAGGGAGGAGGAGGAGGAGGAGGAGGAGGAGGAGGAGGAAGAAGGGACAGGAGAGAGAGGATGGAAGAATAAAAAGGCAGGACTGTTGGCCACCACACCTCGCCTGGAGAAGGAGAAGAAAGTTTGAATCAATTTAAAATGTATTTATAGGAAGGACTAGAGTCAGCAGGACTCTCTGTGTGTTTCTGTGTGTGTATGTGTGTGTGTGTGTGTGTGTGTGTGTAGTCCTGTTTTTTTTCTTTTGGTCTGCTTACACTACCCAGAATGCATATACTCTCATAGAAATACACACTGACCTATATTTGATATAATTGGAAATACACGTGTTCTGTGATTTTTACAGAACATGTGTTTGCTCAGGTGATTTCTAACTGTTACACACACAAACACACCTACATGTCCTATTGTAATGGGCAAAATTGTAGCGTCATACTAAGCCAAGTGCGTGTGTGCTGTTACTCTGAAGATGCATATAAGCCTAGTGGTTCTGTTCACTCATTGGAGAAACTGACTCCACACTGGGCTGCGGCCTTTTGTGAAATCATGTTGCTCCTATATTTGCAAATATATATATGTTTCTAATAAAATACAAAAACCCAACTTGGTTTTAGTCTCAGACTGTCTTATTATTATTATTATATATTGTTTCAATTTACTAAACTCTGAAAACTCTTCCCCCTGCTGCAAAGGAAACTTCCACTACACTATATGGTCGGTTTATGCTAATGTAATCCATCGTTCCATACGGCTCCAGTAATAGTGTAATTAGCAGTCAGTAAGAAAACTCAACAGACACCAAAACAAGTCAGAAAACAAGCCAGTTATTATTATTCCTGGGGCCAAATGCACAAAACGGTCGACTGACGACTAAAACGGTGTGTAAGCACAAAGAAAGAAATATGCATACTTGTAATATGCTTATTTGCACTCACACAGCTCGCCATAAATGGATGTAGAAATGCCTTTTAAACATCTGTTTGCATATTGATACTTGTGTCTGTTTCATCACTCTAATACCTGTCTAAGAGAAACACTGAAAAGAAATTGCTGCTTCTGCCAGTGGCACTACAACTCTATTCTTCTGTAATAAACCCAAACATTCAGTTTTGAATGACTATTCTGCTTTATACTATTATTCCTGGGGCCAAATGCACAAAACTGTCGATTGACGACTAAAACGGTGTGTAAGCACAAAGAAAGAAATATGCATACTTATTATTTTCGTCAGATTTTAAAAGCGTCACGTATACCTGATTCCATTTTTATGAATCTCAGTCATTGTGGAGCTCGGCGCACATGCACATGTCTCATTTACACTCACACAGCTCGCCATAAATGGATGTAGAAATGCCATCCGTTTGCATATCGATACTTGTGTCCTGTCTAAGAGAAACACTGAAAAGAAAGTGCTGCTACTGCCAGTGCCACTACAACTCTACTATGCATATATTCTTCTGTAAAAAACCCAAAAATTCAGTTTTGAATGACTATTCTGCTTTATACTAAACTAGTTTGCGTAGCCTAATGTTTGATCCAATCCATGTAGTTGCATTCTGCTCTGACAATCACCTTCTTATCTATTATTGTATATAAAAATCCATCAATTCTTATATATGGTGTGTATTTCACAATAACTGAATGTAATACATCCTGTATTATTCACTTTTGCTTCATTTAGTTCTGTTTTGTCTCTGGGACCGAAGTGAAGTCAGCCACCAGCCGATTCAACCAGCCTTTGACATCAGATCTGTTACTATAAGTGCTGTGACTTGGATGAAGAGGATGAAGAGAGGTGGGGTAAACAAGAAAAAGCCAAATGGAGTAATAAAACAGGGAGAAGACCGCAAGATTACCATTAGGAGTCATGAAAGCTGTTATGCACAAAAACCACACTACACAATCTGCAGGGTAAGACCCAGAGTACTCTCTTTACACTACGTCCCACACACACTTAAGGTATGGTAAGCAATGTTAATCCAATACACTTTTAGTCAAATTCAGCGAATAGATCCTCATGGTCTCCTAGCCCTGGCTGTTTAAATGGAAAACAAACCGAAAGGAGCAAACTAAAGGCCCGTTCACACCGGGATGAATTCCGCGCGCGACATTTGCCGACGTTTAACGCCTCGTGACTAAACAAAGGGCGCCAACGTGAGCGTGCACACCGACGCGAAAAACACCACGCGTAAAAGCGTAATTTTTAAAAAAAACGCCTCGGGTTCATTGTTTTGGTTTGACGCACCGCGTCAAAAACTATCCGACCAATGAGATTGGCGCTTTTGCGCACGTGTCTGGAGCTTCTGAAGTTACAGTAAAACACAACTTGGGGGTGCTCAAACACACAAAATGGTCTTGCCGAGCATACACATACGTAACGGAGAAGAAGATATACGCCAAGTAGCATCTATACACTGCTGGGCAGTGTTGCCAAGTCTGCTTATTATAAGCGACTTTTGGCTTGTTTTTCGGTAAAGTCACTTACAAATATTGTAATAATGTTTCTAAAGTGTAGTTGCTTATTTGAGCTTGTTCCCAGCTCCATAGTAAGTTGTCAAGCAGTCTTGCCTGTTCCCTCTGTCCCGCCCCTTTCCCCATACACACAGGAGACAGCAGAGTTTTTTCACACCCACATCCTGCTTCTAATTGGCTCTGACCCAGATGGCAACGAGTATCAGCCAATCAGAGGCAGAGCAGGTCAATCTGTTTTTTTCTGTTTAGGAAAACGTCAGTGAGTGACGTTTGAATGAAAACGCGCAAGTCGAGATTGATGTTGATGGTGACTGGACTGTAGGAGAGTTTTTGGAGGAACAAATGCCCGGGGCAAAGTGGGCGAAATACGGGAAGAAATATAACAAAGACTGGGAGAAAAAGAAAGGAGTAAAAGAATGGATTCAACCCGTCGCGAGATAATTTCTCCTGTTTCTGGGTTATAGTTATTTAAAAATGGGATCTTCTGCAGTTCCTGCAATAATAAAGAATTTGTGAATTCAGGATGATATTTATTTGTGTGAGGAAATTTTAATTATCAGAGGTTACTGTGTATATAATGTACTTTGTACATCAGTCTATATTTCATATCCCATCAGTTTTCTAATGTAAAATAATGTTAAAAGGTGGTTTAACTCCCTATTGTCCTGAAGCTCAGGGGGGAGAAAAATAAATAAACTACCAGTTGTACAGTTTTGCAAAACTGCGTAGAATAAGTTGCTTGTTTTGGGCTTGTTTTCACAGGCCTGGTTGCTTATTTGTCTCGCGAGAACACTGCTGCCGGGAAGAAATAAAACGAGGAAGATGCAAGCCGAGATGAACGTAGAGCTGCTGGTCTCATCGGTGTCGGAACATAAAGCTCTTTACGACAAACGCGACAGCGACTACAAAAATCTTGACAAAAGAGAACTGCTATGGAGTGGTGCTGCAGAGCAAATGTGCCTTGACGATGAGTTTCAGTTCACTTAATTGTCTTTCATGTACACATTTTGTAACCTTTTCCCACAAACGTTTGACAATCGCCACCTTGTGTACCGGGGTATTTCTGTTTTACATTAAGCGCCATCTAATGTCAGGGAATGAATTTGCACGTTCACTCGGCTCATCGTCAGCGAAAATCGCTCGGGCGTGAACACAAAAAACGCGTTGAAAAACGCTGGCGAATAACGCGCGCCGATATCCGTCCCTGTGTGAACGTCCTTTAAGGATGTGATATGCGATAAAGATTTTACTTGCAATAAATTAACTGACATTAAAGCCTTAGTGCGTAACTTTTTTGATATTAATGAACGTCCGTTACATCCTAGCCATTGTGAAATGAGTTGCTACAAAGCTGGCGGGGGGGCAGTGAGCGATCACGGAAGGCTTGTATCATGTGGACGCGCCGACAGTTTTTGTTGTCATTACTTTGAATTCCTCATGGGGGAGACAGAGGCTGGGTCTCAAACCGCCTACTTGCACACTTCAAACACTTAGTTTTAAGTATATCGTGGAGATAACGCAAAAAGTCAGAGCGCTGAAAGTACCCGGATGACTCCCTAAAAACTGTCAAAAAGTTCAGCGTGGAACGATGGACACTACGCACACTAAACGGGCGTTATCTTGACTACGGAGCAGAAAGGGGAGGGACAAGCGACGTAGACCGGCAGCTGATTGGACGAACGCGTCACGTGGGTCTGGCTTCTCCCGGATTTCACAACCGAGCATAACGGGCATTTCGTTCGGAATACGATCTCGTATTTTACGAAAATAGTTCACCGAAACGTGTTTCTGAAAACATTTTAAGAGAGAAATAGGCCGTGATGCAGTTGCGGAATCTGTCTTCATTTCAGATCAACAAAGGTCAGTTTAAGAGATTTTCGTCAGATTTTGAGAGGCGGCGATAAGTGTTTTAACATAAGTGGTCCGTTTGGGACGACACTAACCATCCTTAGTGGGCACTACGGCAGGAAGTGGTCAGTGCACATTAGCAGTATACTGACAGAAGTGTGCGGTTTGTGACACAGCCAGGAACTACGCACTATAGCTTTAAAGTGTACTCAGTTCTGCATTCCTGCTGCTTTCAGTATTCTGCTAAAATACAACTTGCTTGTTGAATTTAAAACGAATGAAAGGAAATCATTAGCACACGAGCCAAACAATACTATTCCAGCCGATCAGCAACAGGTGGCGCGTGCAAGCAAGTGATGGGGGAGAGGGGGGAGGCAGCGGCACGCCAGGATAAATCCACAAGAAGAATTGGCAGAAAAACTGCAAAAGAGGAAAAGAACCGAAGAATACTAATTAAAAAAAAAGAAATTGTATGACCGGGAAAGGAGGAAGAGCCTTGTTAGCGTCGTTGAGGCTTTTCGCTGCAGAAACTTCCGTTATTTCAAAGGAATGAAAACTGATGAGGGCTTTCTCTCGTTGTTATGGACAAGTGCGTAATAACGTTAGCTTTGCTGTTTTCAATAGGTCAGTTTAACCTCGTCCGTTTGCTGTTTTTTGTGATGGCTTCTCCCAGCTGGTTGGCTTTACAGCAGTAGCGACAGTTTGCTAATCCACAAGCTAACGTGAGCTAACATCGCCTCTGCCATATTTCGTTTAGTCAGGACAGATACTAACAGACGTGGTTGCTATGGCAATGCCCGTCCATGAATTTTTTTTGGGGGGGGGGGTATTTCTTTGGCAGTTCAAATGGCAGCAATCTTTGCGCAGCATCGCTTACTGCACCTTTAAAGTGAAGTAATGCATTTTAAAGGGAGCTCACATCAGCATAAAGTAACACACACACACACACACACACAAACACACACACACACACACAACCCCACACAAAGAAATGCACCCACATACTGACATTTAAGTAAACGCGAGATAGCTGAAGTCTTTTGGGAAAAATGATGTCAGTCTGCAGACAGGTCGTGGAATTTATGATGTGAAAGGGACTTGTGAAAATGGGAAGAATGACTTGAGGAAAAGAAAGCAGGCGAGAGAGAGAAAAAACAACAACATCGACATCAAAAAGTGCATAAAAAAACATGGCGCATGACGGCAGCTTTGTAGTACAGCTCTGGTTGGAAAATGTAATCAAACGCTGCACTTAAGATTATTTTTTGGCCATTGTTAGGCCTTTATTGACAGGACAGCTGAATAAATGAAAGGGGAGAGAGAGGGGGGAATGACATGAAGCAAAGGGCTGCAGGTTGGAGTTGAACCCCAGCCCTCTGCATCAAGGAGTAGACCTCTACGGGCGCCTGCTCCACTAACTGAGCTATCCGGGCACCCAAACTCTGCACTTTTGAAGCCCTCTCTCCTGTGATCCGTCAAGAAATATTGTCTGGAAGAAATGGTTTTTCTCAATGTGGTGCCTCCGCCCTCTACTAAAAATGTTAAACACTGCAACACACTCATTGCAGATTAAACACATTGGTTTGGCGTTTGGATTTGGGGGTAAAATAAACACGTATTTGTCAGTCCTGGCAGCAGGGTTAAACGGACAGTTTTATTATCAATTTTGCGCTTCAAGGTTGAGAAATAAATGTCTTTTCAGGTTGTATACCAGTACTACTACTTCTGCTGTTAACGCTACGTTTTCAAAACAACGTGATGCATTCTGGGTCGAATGTTGCTTGGCTACAGCAGAGTGTTGCATTCACGATCTGCACTACTTTGCGTGTTTTAGTTATGGGGTGTAACATAGCTCTAATTTCTTTGCAACTGCTCCAGTTTCCAAAAACCTTGTTCTACTTTTCCAAAAGGACTGATTGTTGAGAAAGTGTTCAGTAAACAATGTGTGCCTTTCTCCCCAGCTGAGACCAAGGACACGACAATATTTGGGTCAAATACAAAGAAAAGGACATTTATCATTGAGGTCTACTACACTCATTACATCAACAGATCTATCTATCTATCTATCGAGTCAGGGTAACACAGACTTTTTACTAGAACAGGCTTAAAGTTCAGAGGCTTCTAACTGGTCTTGCCATAACCCATATAATGTGCAACAAATTGAGCGTCAGCGTCAGTTCTGGCAGGCCAAGTAGTCAAGACGCTGCTAACGCTATTAGCCAACAACACTGTCTCATCAGCTGATCTGCTCCAGCTGAGCTGCATCAGCTGGTCAACTCCCCTCGATGCTTAATGGCAGGGCGCCCTATTTAAAGCAGATTCAGTTTGTTCCTAACTGGTTGCTGCTCACTTCTCTGCAGCCAGCCACCTCCCCAGCTTCACCTTGTCGTGTATAACGTGGCAATTGCTTTTATGTCATCGTTGCTGCTCTGTTCATGTGCGGGAATAGTTCAGCTCTCCCAGTCCTAAACTGTGTGAGCGCTCCCTAATGCTGCTGTTGTCCTCTGACTCTCTGCTATTTCATGGTGCTCATGAAAGGTCAGAGGACTCCCTGAACAGAGCCATACCGCCAACATTTTATTCAGAATTTATCAACTTGAATTGCAATTTATTCAATAAAAATTTCCTAAATCATTTTATTGTCATGTGTTCTTGACTTAATGGACCTGACAGAATTATTACAAAGCATGATCAGGGCCAAATATATTGTACACAAATTACTTCAGTTGACTTAGTTGTTAAAACTTAAAAGTAAAACAACTGTATTTTGTAATATCTGGGTCAGTATATATAGAATCAAAGAATAAGAGTTTCTTATTCAACTACTCCGGCTCTAAGCCAGGTGTGATACGACCATTGAAGCAGCCATATGTGCTGCTCGGCTCGTACAGGTGGGTCTGTCCAATCTCCACAGCATCTCTACAGAAAACACACTACAACCTGGAAAGCCCATGTTTCATTAAAGGTGCACTATGAGTTCCTGCATTGTTTCAGCGCGATTTCATTTTTGTCTCAAATCGTAGGCATCGCTCCTTGATCCGCTAGCTGCCTGCCCCCTGAACACACTATGAAAAATCCCGGTCTCGGGAGACAACACAGGGGTCGTAAACATCAGACAAACAGCAGGTGCACAGGCTGTTTATAAGGTGTACTCCGGTGTACTCGCCCTGTTGTTTATCTGGTTGCCATAACTTTGCGAGCGATGACGTCCTGTCACTGTTCCAGTTGAGGGGAGAGAGAGCGGATGACAGTTCGCTTGAGTTCAGTAGATGGGATCTTCAACGGGTGGTCCGGGACCCCTAGGGGGACCTCAGAATCAAAGCAGGGGGGCCTCCATATTGTTAATTTTCAAAAGTTTTTTTCAAAATTAAAAAGTCCTAACATGAATCCAACATATTATTAGCAAATATATATCCCCACTGATGATAGGCTATCTGGCCTATAGGAGAAGTAGTCACTAAGGCCATCCACATATACAGTTAATCCTAAAAAGGATTAACTTTGCCACATGTATGTTTAACATGAAAATAAGATTTATAAAAGCATGCCACCATTATTAGGCTATTTGAATAGCTTGGTATTCAATGCAAAAAAGGCTCCAGCGCCCTACATGTTATGGTAGGCCCAGTTTAATAATATGCTACTTACTTTTATACAATATATGCAGTAGGAGGTCCCTGTGCCATCGCTCTTTCAGTTAAGGCACATGTGTCAAACTCAAGGCCCGCGGGCCAAATCCGGCCCCTCGCTAATTCTGATCCGGCCCGCATATCAATCTAGGTTCACAATATATTTTGGCCCTACCTAGTTGTGCGCAAAACCAAAAACATGGGAAACTTGCAAATTTGCTGACTTTGAGACTCAGAAATTCCCACAGAATCAGAGAGTTTGCATATTTAGGCTGTGAAACAGGTTGTTGTGAGTCAGCTGGGTGGTAGCCTACTTAGAAAATTTAATCATTGTTTTGTTAGATTTGCTAAATTCTAGGATGGCTTTGGAACATTTTTTGCTCACTTTTTTAGGGCTTTATGTGGACCAAACTGTAAGTGAGAAGACTATATGAGACATGCAATAATTGAGTCAAAGATATTTTACTTTGTCGATGAAATAAAAGCATGTCAATAAACTATACATGTCTGGCCCTTGATGTGATTCTCTTTTTCCAGTGTGGCCCTTAGTGAAATTGAGTTTGACACCCCTGAGTTAAGGGGTCCTTTGCTTTCAAAACGTTGAAGACCCCTGCAGTAGAGCACACGGCTCTGTAGAGTCGTGTTATTATGACTTTATATACTACATGTACATAGCGGAAACCCTGTTGTGCGTCTGCCCTATTTCGGATACTGTGGCGGCAGAAATCAACATAGAGAAAACACAGCTTTGGCACCTATTATTATTATTATTATTATTATTATTATTATTATCATCATCATTATTCTTATTATTATAGCTACATGTTGAATCGGCTGCAGGGCTACGACAGTTTTATATTTTCATAAAGATACCCATTTTATAATAGGCCTAATACGTTTATAACAATATCCATAATAATTTGGAATATTTTTAGTTTTCACTTTCCTTTTCATTTTACTGCACAACCTCCCGGCCCCCATTGTGAAAACCTTTTGGCCTAGGCTATTTCATTATATTTCATCCAGCACAAAGAAATACTGAATTTAATAAATATTTTTTCATTTGTACGAATTTATGTGTCATTTATCAGATCAGACCCCCATCCCCACCCAAACCCCTGCCGCCAAAATCTCACTCTGAACTCAAAAACTTGAGAGCCCTGTGTCAGCTTAACAAACCGTTTGACTGCAGCATTTGAGGAGAAGCCATCATGAAGTAAGGAACCATTCAGGCCTGATGTATCTCTACTTGAAGTCAGTCTGAAAAGAATTTACATCAGCGTTATGTTTTTCTGAGATGTTGAAACTTGATCTTGTATTTTAGCATTAGAAGCAGCTCTCTGGCCTCAAATAGCCCACTCAGCAGTTCACAAACCTGCAATAAATGCACCAACAGCAGGCTGGATGAACCACAAACGATCACATGTCAGTTTTTCAAGATTTAATAAAAGAAATATATATAATATTAAATAAAAGGCTTTCTGGTTCAAATGTCATTTTCTAAATGGTACCTGTAGCAACCCTGCCACACCAAAACAACTTTGCTATTGTGGGTCTGACTGCAACACAGCTTGAGCCATAGAAAGTGCCATCAAAATGTTACAGGAGCTTTAGCTGAGCGGTCTTACATCTTCATCTCTGGCTGATGTGGGGAACTGAGGGAGCTGAGTGGACAACAGGTTATCAATCTGTCATGTTTCACTTGCCTGCTCAGGTCCATTACATCCGACAACAGGATCACCGACTGCCTCGTGTCCCCGCCAAGACTAACATCTTAACCTGACAGCAGCGGCGGCGCCAGGGAGGGGCTTGGGTGTGCTTTATAACTACCCCTAGGATTGCAATATTTATAAATAAATAAAAAAAATCGTTAATGTGTAAATAGTATAATTTATATTTGGAAAATAAATTAATAAATTAATAAAACAAACCGATTTTTTGTAGGCTAAAAAAAACACAGGTGATCGTATTCGGCCAAAGGGTGCAGCACCGCACATTGACATAAAACACACACACAGAAGAAGAAGAAGAGCTCAATATTTGGAGCCATTAGGATTAGAGAAGTGACATTAACGCTAGCAATGGATAGTTTTTTACTCGCTCAACGTCAAGGTGTAGAGACTTTATCAAAACCTGTAAATGAGACTGAGAGATATGGTGAACCTGTCACCAACCGGGACAAAGAGAAGCAGCCGGAGGAAGATGAGCTGACCGCAACCGTGATTATGGTTAAAAAATTGTTTGGTTCTGGTTTGTTGTCTGTTGAGGACATGGGTCGATAGGGAATTTATTTTATTTTTTTATTTTTTTCCCAGTGGCAGCAAGGGATAAGTAGTTTTTTTTTTTTTGCCTTTACAGTAGCGATGGATACTCAATATTTTCATAACATAGCCTACCTGTTACTACATGTACAGTTGTCGCTTAATAAATTGAAAACATGTAATTCACGTGCATATTAAGTAGCCACGTGTATTTGTTTTGGTCTTAGAATACAGCCACAGGTTTACCGCTCCAGCGGAGAGGAGGGTTCGTTTAGACAGCAGCTACGTTTACAAGAGTTTGTCCAAAAATCAAGATTCGTTGCAAACTAAGAAACAGACTACAAACTACATCTTTCATTTTAGCTTGTTTGTAAAGTCGCTATTTGCAGAGTAGAGCTTTGTTTGCACAGCGCGGTGAACAAGAGTGGACAGCGCATGAAGAGCAGACTGAAATATCGGTTTGTACATGTTAAATTTGCCTGTAGAACAGGTAGGTTAGGCTACTGCTGAGGATGCTTAACGTCACCCTGCTGTACATGACATTAGACCAGGGGTCACCCTGCTGTACATGACATTAGACCAGGGGTCACCCTGCTGTACATGACATTAGACCAGGGGTCACCCTGCTGTACATGACATTAGACCAGAGGGTCACCCTGCTGTACATGACATTAGACCAGAGGGTCACCCTGCTGTACATGACATTAGACCAGAGGTCACCCTGCTGTACATGACATTAGACCAGAGGTCACCCTGCTGTACATGACATTAGACCAGAGGGTCACCCTGCTGTACATGACATTAGACCAGAGGGTCACCCTGCTGTACATGACATTAGACCAGGGGTCACCCTGCTGTACATGACATTAGACCAGGGGTCACCCTGCTGTACATGACATTAGACCAGAGGGTCACCCTGCTGTACATGACATTAGACCAGGGGTCACCCTGCTGTACATGACATTAGACCAGGGGTCACCCTGCTGTACATGACATTAGACCAGGGGTCACCCTGCTGTACATGACATTAGACCAGGGGTCACCCTGCTGTACATGACATTAGACCAGAGGTCACCCTGCTGTACATGACATTAGACCAGGGGTCACCCTGCTGTACATGACATTAGACCAGAGGTCACCCTGCTGTACATGACATTAGACCAGGGGTCACCCTGCTGTACATGACATTAGACCAGGGGTCACCCTGCTGTTCATGACATTAGACCAGAGGTCACCCTGCTGTACATGCCATTAGACCAGGGGTCACCCTGCTGTTCATGACATTAGACCAGGGGTCACCCTGCTGTACATGACATTAGACCAGGGGTCACCCTGCTGTACATGACATTAGACCAGGGGTCACCCTGCTGTACATGACATTAGACCAGGGGTCACCCTGCTGTACATGACATTAGACCAGAGGTCACCCTGCTGTACATGACATTAGACCAGGGGTCACCCTGCTGTTCATGACATTAGACCAGAGGGTCACCCTGCTGTACATGACATTAGACCAGGGGTCACCCTGCTGTACATGACATTAGACCAGAGGTCACCCTGCTGTACATGACATTAGACCAGGGGTCACCCTGCTGTACATGACATTAGACCAGGGGTCACCCTGCTGTACATAACATTAGACCAGAGGTCACCCTGCTGTACATGACATTAGACCAGGGGTCACCCTGCTGTACATGACATTAGACCAGAGGTCACCCTGCTGTACATGACATTAGACCAGGGGTCACCCTGCTGTACATGACATTAGACCAGAGGTCACCCTGCTGTACATGACATTAGACCAGGGGATCACACAGCCAGGCCACAGTGGGTGAGTCAGCTGATAGGGGTCCATGTAAGAACTTCACTCTTATCTCTGTCTCGTAGAAGAACATTACAGTAAACATGTGTTTTACAGAAATGTGAATAAATGGATCACCGAATCTAAAGTTATACAGCGCACTGGACATCGGTTTATTTTTAGTCCAGAAAACGTGTTCGCCCTCCGTGGCTTATTTAGATATATTAAGATATGACTACAGTATTTTGACCATACGTGCAAATGTGAAAACTGTGTGAGGATACATGCGCGCATGTGTTTATGTGTTTGCTTGGCTGTGTGTGGTGTATTTGGCCTGCTGCATTACTCTTCTGAGCCACTGTACTAGAGCTGCAGGAATGATTGTGTGAACCCGACTTGTTGGCTGGTATTTGAAATATGTTTGGTGGGCTAATCAGAGTTCTATGGTGCTGTTGTATCGGCAACTTTAAATCAATCTCTCTTGTTCGCTCGTTTAGTAAACCGCGGCGGAGGTGCACGGGCATCTGCGCAAGTGTGTGTAACGTTTGCCTATTTGTGTCAAGGAAAACTCAAAATATGAGGGCACCCTCACTGAAATGTCCAGCAACCCCAGGGCTCCAGACTAACTTTATTCACTAGGAGCACAGTCGCCCCCAACTGAAAATTTTAGGGGCGCAACCAGAACATTTAGGGGCACACACCGTAAATCAACATGCTAACCAAATATTCACATTTCTACTAATTTCCACTGTATAACTAATAAATACTTTGATAATAGATACAGAAATTACAATGTGCTGTTTCAAATTCAGTGTCACTTTTGAAGATCAACATAGAAGGCCCCATCGCTGTCATGACAGTAAACAAAATATTAAAAAAATATACCAGCTCTGGTCTACAACAACAATGAATTCACCTTAAAATTAAACCTGTATTGTTTAGGCTACTACCCTTAGAGTTGGGTACCTTTCACATCTGAACCAATATTGGTACAGATACCTGAAATTATGGTAAATTTTTTCAGTACTTTCCCTCTGTAATTACAATTAAAATTAAAAACAATTATTTCAGTTGTAAAAATAATTCCAAACCTATTTATACTATGTAGTTAGAACATTATGTTATTTTATTATAATATGTTACACTCTAAAGAAATTAAACAAAAATAAAAATAAAACGCCTCCGTCTCTCCTCCCAAACCCATCCATACAACCTATTAAATTGAATAATTATTAATTTTTTACTCACTGTAACTTGTTCAGCCTGTTGGATTTTCATCATGACCGTTTTCAGTTGCTCTTTAATGTTTCATGTAAAGTACTTGGAGTTGCCTTGTTGCTGAAAGCTGCTGTAGAAATAAAGTTGCCTTACAGCCTCAGCCTGTCAGTCAGTCACCAGGGCACAGTTGCACACTGTTGAGCCTGCTGCTTGTCTCAGAGGAAGTGTAACGTCAACAGCACCGTGACATGTTTTTAATATCATCAAACTCGCAGCAAACGCTGTCTGTGTGAAGTTTTTAAAAACTGTAACCATACTTGAAACCACTTTATTGGCATCACTCGCTGTGACTTCAACAAAACAGCCGACGTAGTTTGGGCCGATCGCACCTCTGCGTGTGTGTGTTTGTGTCGGAGCACCGCTCTTTGTCAACTTTCAGAGAGGACAGATAAGCTTGCGCTTACGCGCTCAGGTACCTATGTTTTGACATTTAACGTGTAAAAAACGGGGGCAAATTTACTGGTCACACATGTGCGACTGGTTGTAAAATTCAGTCACACACTCTCAAATTTTGGTCGCAAAATGCGACCATTTGGTCGCAGTCTGGAGCCCTGAACCACAAAGCACCAGCAAAAGAAAATCTCTGGTGCCGCCATTGGCTGAAAACGACTGGAAATATGGCACCTGCTCACATGGACTGTTCTCCGCTGTTCTCTTACAGCAGGGGTCTTCAACGTGTTTTAAGCCAAGGACCCCTTAACTGAGAGTCAGACGGAGCAGGGACCCCCTACTACATATTGTATACAATTAAGTTGCATATTAAACCGGGCCTACAACAACGTGTGGGCGGCCTAAACTCTTCTTCTGTACCATCTTTGCTGGCTAGTCCCACATGCTCAGTAGCTAGGTAGCTAAGTATCATGTCAGTTAGCCAGAGACATGTCAGTTAGCTAGCTGTTTCCATAGACAGGAAAAGAAAGGCTGTTTCCTCTAGCTAACTTTGGTCAGTTACAAGCCAGGATTAGCTGGGAGACTTCGTCTAAAACCAGGGCGCACATGTAAGTAGTTATTTTGTAGATTATGGTGAACTTGTGTGAGTTGTAGCTGTGCTTTGCCATTGAGAACGAGGTAGTTAGCATGCTAGCATGCTAACATCTAGCATCTCACAACTAGCATCTCACTCAAAACAGCATGGATGGTTTTTTTTTTTCAAAGTTGTAGAAAAAAAACATATAGTCCAACATATTGTACTTCCACATGTCTTTTTTTTTTTAAAGATTTTTTGGGCATTTCTGCCTATTGGACAGGAAAGCTGAGATATGAAAGGGGAGAGAGCATAGGCAGTATATATAAGAATGGACCAACAGATCCCGTTGCTCTGGACGGAGACCAGTGAAGGATGTTAGAAGTCTCTTCTCTGGTGATCTCTTGCTTTACTGAGCAGCCTCCAACTGAGCTTGAAGACCTAGATGTGACGTGAGCAACGTGTCTGAAAGTTGTAAGTCTTCTGGTAGCTGTGCCAAGAGAAATCTCAATAATTCCCAATCTTACAGAGACGGAGAGCGTAGGTATATGTAAGGAGATAGCATAGGCACAGGCTAATTATTGCTAACTAACATGCTAGTTAACATTAGTAAGTAAACCTAAACAGATAATGTAATTCCAAACTGTCTGAGAGCTTCTCCTGTACTATACGGTAATTCCTCTACTGTGTGACAGTAAGTCTCGTGGTTATGACCCAATTGTTAGCCTATTTTTATAAAAGCGTCTGCTACGGAGCCATAACGTGAGCTACAAGGTAATGGAGCCTTTTATACATTGTCGTGTTTCTTTAGAAATAAACAATGGACAAATAGAGTCTTTAAACGCTTCAGATGTAAAGTTATTCGCAGTCAATAATTCCATATGTGTTCATTCATAGTTATGATGCCTTCAGTGAGAATCTACAATGTAAATAGTCATGAAAATAAAGAAACACATTGAATGAGAAGGTGTGTCCAAACTTTTGGCCTGTACTGTATACAGAAATTTGGAAGCACAGGGTTTTAATTTCCAATTTCAATCAGTTAAATTTAATTACAGAGGATGATTGTCCTAACTTGGACTTGGACCTGGCTGACCTTTCCAATGAGGAGCAAGAGTTACTTTGTTGACCCTGTCGCCTGGGCCCCACAATTGCTCTTCTTCCACTGAGCTGACCAGCAGTATGGTTACTGCAGGCAGTATGGTTACTGCCAGTCAGCCACTTGATTCCATCACTGTCCCTGGGCCCCACAACTCCTCCTCCTCCATTGACCCTACTGCCGGTCAGCCACTTCATTCCACCCCTTTTCCTGGGTCCCACATTAGTCAAGAGTCACCAACGCCACTCCACCCTTCTCTCTGGGACCATCCATAGATCCCAACCCTGTAACAGTGGGGCTTCTTCACTCGGCCTGGCAGGACACGCAAGTTGCCAGAGTGAAGTTTCGAGTGGTTTAGTGTCACATTGCGAAAACTGCAAGCAGTTCGCTTCCAGGTTGCTGCAGCTGGGAACAAAAAGTGGATTATTTGATGGCAGCACGGACACCAAACCGTATACCCTCTAAACCACTTCTATCAGCTCAACAAGGAGAAACAGGTGAACAAGGGGAAAAGTGGTGAACATTTATTTGGTAAGTTTTCCTTTTCCTTTTCAGTTACAATTTTGGGGAGAGAGGATAAAGACATTTATTTTATTTTCACCTTTTGTTTCTTGGGGATGTCCGACTAATATTAACTGTTCTTTAACTGCAGAAAAGATTCTTAAAGACCTTCATAAGTTTCGCCAGGGGTCACGGACAGGAAAGAAGGTATGTGTTGTGTCCTGCATAGTGTGGCACAATGTATGTTTTAGTAATTTCTTTTCAAAAATTACGTTTTTTTTAGATGGGACCAAAATAACTATTTTGAACCATGTTTTAACTGATGTAGTGTATGTTGTGTTTTAATCACATGCTCATTAAGCACATGTCCATAAAGTAGAAGAAGTTAGGTTTCAAATGAAGCCTCATACATGCATTTTGGCCTTGCAGTTCTTCTGTTATAAGCTTTTTCCTTTGGGAACGAGAAATAGACGAAAATCAGGCAAAAGAGGTGGATGTTAACAGGTTAAACTCCACCTGTCCACAGAAATACATTAATGTATATTCGTGGCTTGAATATACCTGACAAAGGGCATTTGCTGTAAGCCAGGCCAGGACAGCAACTACATCTTCCATACATCGCTCGGCAGGCGGATCCAGGAGCCTTTAAACTTCCTCCATCTGGCTTCAACCAGATCCAGAGCAGCATCTCCACTCAAGTAAGAGCTTAATATAAGTTGGATTCTGGCCATAGATCAGAATTTGGAAGTAGGAATCCTCAATTTGGGGGCTAGAATTAGAAGTGAGATGATGTTGATGTTTTGCATTTAAGTAGAAGTAACAAATTAGGTGTAAACACATTTTAGAGACTGTTTATTGGGAGCGTTGATTAAGACTGTTGACACACAGTTGCTCAAAGGACTTTCATATCAAACTTTTGTAAAAACATCTTCGTTTGGGTTTCCAAGCCAGCCGACGCCTCTCGTAAAAGGAGAGAAAGCAGGTGGCAAAACACACTAGCAGACCCCAGCACGGCGATTTTATGTTGCTTTAAACAAAGTTTCAGGGTACAAAACGAGAAGGTTGAGGTTGAAAGCCCTGGAGAATGCGGTTGATGTTAATGACGATGACAAACTCGAGATAAGCTTGAACGAAGAACCTGTCTACGATGATCATACTGAATCTGACTCCTCGTTGTCTGAGGAGGAGTTGAGCAGATGGTGAAAACGTAAGCGATCGAGCCCATACTCTGATGCCAAAGAAACTTCAGAAGTGATGAGTCATTCAGTGGAAGTTCAGTAGCACCGGATGGGGAGTTACTGAGACACTTTATTTTAGGTTTTCTGCACTGGAAGGGCAGGCTTGAGGGCATTTTTTATGTTTTGTTCACTTGAGGGCATTTAACTTTTTGCCAGAGTGAATCCTTAGGATTAACTGGACCTGTGGATGGCTACCTCAGTGATTTCCTTACCTAGAAGATAGTAAGCCTGTCATCAATGTTTGCTTTTTTCACAAATGGGCTGATATATATTTGCTAATGACATGTTGGATTCATATTAAGACATGAGAAAAACTTTCAAAATATTAATAATAATTTGGTGGCCCCCCTTGCAGTAACTCTGAGGACCCCCTAGGGGCCCACGGACCCCATTTTGAAGATCTCGGTCTTACAGCATTCAGGGAGCCGAGGCTAATGCATGGCCTATGTTCTGTTATGGTTTTGGTATTGTGCCTTGTATTCTGTTACATTTCTGTCTTGTTTGTATTGTGTATTCCAGTTTGTTTTTTCTGTTTCCTGTTTTATTGTGAAAGTCTGGTTTTCTGTCTTGTCTTATCTGGTTTTACTTCCTGCGTTTTCCCGCCCTTTTTGATTACTCTCCCGCTCCTGTGTTTCACCTGTTGTATCACCTCTTGTTTTCTCATTACCTCATGTATTTACCCTCTGTGTTCCCTTTGTCTCGTGTCAGATCGTCTTTTGTTTTTCCCGTCAGTTCGTGTCTGTTTGTGTCCTGGTCCGTTCAGCGTGTTGTAGCTGTTGCTGTTGTTTTTGAGTTCTCCCTGCGTGATTTTGTAAGTTTTCCCTCAGAGTTTTTCCGTGTGCTTTTCCAGTCTCTGTACTGCCGTTTTCTGTTAAAATAAATCCTCAAGCTCAAACCATCTTCTGCCTGCCTCTCCCTGCATTTGGTTCTACTATCTTCCGCTAATCACCACATGTTCTTCTATTAAAACCAATAAGAGATATTTCACTATTGCTGTCCTTTGTATAGGGGCATAAAAATGCCTGTTTTTGTTACTGTTATATGTCAACCACAGCAACTGTCTGGGCAACATTTTATGACTTGAAATGAGTTTTGTATGAACTGAGGACCTTTTCTGTCCGTGCCATACAAAGAGCCAAAAGATTTCCCATGATGCACTGGGCTGAGCAGCTGCCTGTGGAGGCTCGATGCTGGAGGATTTGGCGTCACCTTTAATTTAGCATTTTAAAAAAAATGGTAAAATTGCATCAGAAGTTCATCAGAAACAATTGGTTTTCTATAACAGGCAGAAACTGGGACATTTACATCAACACTTATACTAAGAACAATTCAGAAAGTAGTAAACGTGAAAGTCTCCATGGTAAGTTTAGCCTCCTAGGATGAAAACTGTGGCCGACAAAAGGTAAATGTTTGTGGACCAAACGACCAACCCACACAGCGAGATCTAGAGCTGCTGGTCACAGCTAAAAAAAGACTCTTCTTAAAAACTTTAACTCTAGCCTCACAGCCCTTATGTTTATGTTTTCTTCTGTAGTTAAAGTAATTCAGAGATTGTAGTCGTGCATCCATGGTTACATTGCAAAAGGGAACAGTTAGCAGGTAATTCAGCGTGACTGTTCTTGGTACAGATTCACCAAAATGCAATGTTTTCCCTAGGTTTCTGGAAGACATAGGTGCACGTAATTATGTGGGGATATTTAGGGGTCCTTCCTCAAGAAAATGTTACCTTTTTCAATACAAAAATATGCATTTTCACATTGTTTTGTACCATTATTATTACTACCATATATATATATATATATATATATATATATATATATATATATATCAACTTTATTCAAGACACAGAGGTCCATAGAGACAACACAATAAAGATATAAATATAAAAACAATACAAAACATTTAAGAATGATGCCAATAATGCATCATTTATAAAACATATACAGGCTTTGAGTCCAATGTTTCCAAAAGCAAGATGTATACCTTGCGTCACTCCTAGAAACATCAACTAAGGACACAATGATCATATTCTTAGACCCTGTCAGTCTGCACATGAATCTATACATAAAATGTCTTAAAACAGCGTTAAAACTGGGCACATTGTTAGACACAAACATTTCACTGGCACTACTCCACCTAGGAATTTTAAGCACAATTCTCAGTGCATCATTGTAAGCCACTTGAAGTTCGACTCACCAGAATTACACCACAGGTGGGCACTATACAGTGCAGTGCAATAGGTTTTGGAGAGTGATATTTTTACATCCGGGGTGCACTATATATGTGTCTAAAACGTTGGAAAAGCTAGAGCAGATAATTGAAGAAAAAAGAAGTCCACTGGGGACCAAGTGCAATCATTAGTCCTTTAATCAAGTAATGTAGTTAGTTCATTCATTCGGCTTAAGTGCTGCCCAAAACGGCTTGGGTGCAGCGCCTAAGCTTTATAATAATAGGAAAACTAGAAAGCCCTGCCAAAATGTAGTGAAATAAGAAGCTAAACCTAACTCATTTCCATGGCAACACTCCAACTGCATGCCCAAAATAAGCGTGCCACTGCACACAATGATATGGCCAATTCTACACTCAGTGCCACTAGGTACTAAGGTGGTCATGATACCAGAATTTTAGACTTGGATAATGTACTAGTATAAAAAAAAATGATACTTGGAAAAAATTACAGTAACTGAGTGTCAATGATTGTGTCTTCAGTTGTGTGTGTTCATGTACCTGCACCTGTGTGTTTATATGTGAATATTTTTAGAACAAAACCCATATCTAATGTGTTTATCTCAGTCTCCCTCCCACTGCATTCATCTCAGGACAAGAAGGGAAAATCACAACCACCAACAAAAGGTCAATCGAGCACAGAAGATTAACTTAGCATCAGACTGACAGAAAACAACACGGTATGTCACATAAGTGGCACTTTTGCAAATTCGGTTTGCAAACCAGGTTTTATCCAACAGCAGCAGCTTGTTACTGGTTTGAATCCCCAGAGATGTTGTGGAGTACCCTTTAAACCAGTAATTAATCCCTGCACACCTGTGGTGTCAGGATGTGGTTATGCACAAGATTAGATCATACTTTAATGATTCCCTTGGGTGTTAGTCTTAGATGTGACAAAAAAAAACATCAAAAACATTGCTAAAGATGAGAAAAACTTGTTAAAAAAGGTGACAAAAAATTTGACAAAAACATAATTAAAAAAGTGACACAAATTGAAAAGAATGTGACAAAAAAGTTTTTTATAATATCGACAAAAACGTCAAGAAAAGTGTAGAAAAAGAACAACAAAATGTTGAAATTTTGACCCAGAAATACACAAAGTTGCATGGAAAAAACACAAGGGTTAAATATAGTTTAGTAAAGGTTATGTAACTATAAGTTGGCATCTTAATGAAACTACAGTGGAGAAAGAAACATGGAAGAGCTTGTCAGCTTTATTACTCTACATGTCCGCTGCCACCAACTAGAAGTAAATACACCAATGAGTTACTGCGGTTCCCAACATGCAGCTCTTTTTGCCGGAGGTACCCAGCAGCAGATTCTGGAGCTGAATGTGAATGGACCCAGACAGCCGGGGTAAAGCTAGGAGAGGACCAGTGGTGACGAAAAGAAGCAATCCCAGAGCTGAATACTAGATACACAGTGCTGGAAGCTGCCTGTACAGTGCGCCGTTTTACTGTGTGTGTTTAGTGTGAAAGATAATGCAGCAAAACACACATTAACGGACGATTAACGCACTTGTGTTCTGTGATTTGGGCCAGTATGCAGCAGTAACGTTGGGGATGGCTAGCAGAAACAAACTAAATCAATGATCATTAAAAAAGCAGCTCAAGACATGCAAAAATTCTGAAATTCTAAAATGCTCCTTGAGCATAAATGGACAAAGAAACGTGTCTTTTGATTGGCAAATACATTTTCAGAGCCCTTCCAGATGATTCTCTCAACAAGCCAAATTTATTTGCATGAACTGTGGATGTGAATTGAGTTAGCATCAGAGTACATTGAGTCTCAAATACCACTTGCTGGCCAAGAATCGTAATGTAATGCACCTTTACATGTGTAAAGTGTGACACTGCCCTTATCTCACTAACTGCCTTTAAAGTACGTCTCTCTGAGCTCCTGTCCAATCACTGTACATGCTAACTGTTCTCCATCATTCATGCTCTGTCTTGCACCCCCCAGTTGTATTATTGCATGCCATTATCTCTGTCACGCCCCATTGCATATTTGTACAGACGCACATCTTCACCTGCATTGCTTTCACATTCTGTTTAAGTTGCACTATTCATCCGTATGTTAAACTGTCATTCCTCCCACCTTTGTTGTCGCACAATTTTTGTACACCACAATCTGCACCAACTGTATATTGACTCTTCACTACATTTCAGCATTTATATAGTCTATCTATTCATGCTCATGCATATCGTGTTATGTCTGTTCTACATCACTACCTAGACCACTATTTGCACTAACTGTATATGGACTCTTCACTACATTCAGCATTTATATAGTCTGTCTATTCATGCATACTGTTATTACTGATCTACATCATCATTCAGACCACACTCTGCACCAACTGTACATTGACTCTTTACTACATCTCAGCATTTATTTATACTGTCTGTTCACGCATATTGTGTTATGTCTGTTCTACATCACTACCTAGACCACTGTTTGCACTAACTGTATATGGACTCTTCACTACATTCAGCATTTACTGTATATAGACTGTCTGTCTATTCCGGTTTACTGACCTATATCTCTAACCAGACCACTATTTGCACTAACTGTATATTGACTCTTTGCTACATTTCAGCAGTGTTGTAGACTGCCTATTCATGTATATTGTGTTATTACCATATCACTTTCGCATATCCATCGTCTTACTTACACCTCACTTTGCACCGGCTTTGCAATGCTTACTTAATCTGCACTTTATGTAGCCTATTGTATTCTGTATTCCTGTATTGTATTGAATGAGAAACTGTATGCTGTCCTGCACGCTTATGCTTTTCTTGGCCAGTTCGCCGTTGCAAATGAGAACCTGTTCTCAACAGCCTACCTGGTTAAATAAAGGTTAAGTAAAATAAAAAGAATAAACACTACATTGTGTTCGTATTACCAAGTGATGTAACACTGAGGTCAATGTGCCCATGGGTTGGAGTTTGCCATATTATGCTATCAGCGTATTTCTGAGCATAAAATACTTTTGAGGTTATTCTGAAGAATATTCTAGACAGTATTTGTCATTATTTTGGATAGTTGCAATAATGTTAGACACTTGCATAAAGCAAGCATATCTGTCCTCTCCCAGGTTGATAAAAGCATAAAAACTTGAAAAATATTCCTTTTAAAGTACATTTAGAACAGATAAAAAAACGTGTGATGAATCACGAGTCTACTACAGACAATCCTAGGATGAAATATTTTATATATATATATATATATATATATATATATATATATATATATATATTAGATAGATGGACAGAGGGATAGAGAGCAGGGGAGATAGTACGCATTAAACAATGCAGCCCTCTGTATCCAAATCAGCTCTCTGCTGTTAACTCACTGTCCAAACACATCACACCACTAACAACACCAACACTACCAGGCATGTGCTCATGTGGTACAGTCATTCTTTGTGTACAAAATGGTGATACATTACTCCTAAAACACATATTCAATTTTAAACTAAAAAGCACAAATAGAAAACCCATTATCAACCAAGTCTGCACAACCCACTACTTATTATTTGCTTTAAGTCCAGAGCCAAAGCAGAAAGGTAGATGTACTGTATGACAAGCTTTCCCCAACAACAACAACAACCACAGTTTTAGTTGGCAGTGTTAAGTTGCCGCCATGCTATTGCAGGAATAATTAATGCAATGATGGCACTGGAAACACATTGTCGCTGGACTTATTTTTGGAGAATTGTACAATATTACAGTTCTGTATGGCAAGTGAGTTGCAAAATTACAACCAGGACACACATTGTAAGACATGACACTAACCCATCAACAAGCTCAACTCTTCTGGAAAAGAATGAATCACTTTTGAGAGGGAAGGTAAATCCTTCTTCATAGACATCAAATGTCACTTATTAGAGGCACTACAGGTTAAGTCACATAAGATATTATTTTTGGATACGAGTTGTTGTTTGCATTTCTTTAAACCAATGACAATCGTCTTGGGTAAGTACCGGACGCAGCGACGGTGGCTCTGCAAAATAGTCTCGGGAAGAAAGTTGTTTTGGTGGAACGTTTGCACGCCCCAAATAATACGCCACATACAATATTAAATTAAGCTAACTGTTCACACAATGCCGTAATGTGGGTTATTTTGATGGATAAACACCATTAGCTCTTACTAGGGCTGCACAATTAATCGCATTTTTATCGAAATCGCAATATGGACTAGTGCAACATCCAAATCGCGGGGGGGTGCAATATTTGTTTAAGGCAAAATATGTGTCAAACCGTTGTAAAGTAAAGCAGTGTGGTGCTGCAGAGACGTCCCTGCCTACAAATCTTATCTATAGACTAAAGAAATAATCATTGTTTGGTACAGATACCCGCAAAAAAATCACACTTTTTTTTTTCTATACATATATATACTGTATATATTTTTCAATGAAAATGAGATTAATGATACAAAAATGATCATTCCCTCCAATATCGCGAATCATATCGCAATCGCAACATCAGTCAAAATAATCCCAATTAGATATTTTCCTAACATCGTGCAGCCCTATAGCTCTTACCAGTGTATCCACCAGCAAATCCCACCAATCAGTCCCAAAATGTCCCAGTTAGAGAGGAAATGCAGTATTCTTTGTAAATCTTTACACTCATTTCCTGAAATGAACCAAGCAGGGCCTGACTTACTACACGATCCAAATTTCCTTCAAAACTTGCAATTTTCAGTGTGTAGCTTGCTAGCTCGAAGGTTGTTGTTGATTAGATTAGATTAGATTCTACTTTATTGCCAGAGTGCAAGTACAAAGACAACGAAATGCAGTTTGCGTCCAACCAGAAGTGCAAAAAAGAGCAGAAAAGTGCAAAGTGATATACAAACTATAGACAGGTGGTGCATAGACAGGATAAAACATATAGTGCAGTGTAGACAGTAGTGTACAGTTGGTTTACAGATTAGAGTAATATCAATTAAATATAAATATGTGCAGTGTGTTAGCAGTAAGACAGTCCTTCCAGAGTCCATAGTTTTTTTGTGATTGTTGCGGGCAAAAATCCTTGATTATGCTGCACTTTTTCTTAAAAAATGCGATGGAATATGCCGGATATTTATGCAATTTTATGCGATGAAATTGTGGGAAAAACAAGAAAAGAGAAAAAAACAGTGATTCCGTGTACAGATATATGTTATGTGTATATTTAATATGTGTATATGAAACGCAGAGAGCAGAAGGGGAGATGCACAACGCGCCGGATGTCAGGCTTTATCCTGGAAATGTACTTCCGTTGATCCAGACTACCTGCCACTGACTTGGTGGCTGCTGCTTAACTTCTAAATCTCAACCTATCACCTAAACACCTATCACCTCGCACTCGTTTAAAGACTAAAGGTGACCGTTCTTTCGAAGCGGTAGCTCCGAACTTGTGGAACGCTCTTCCTGTTAACTTACGTTCTGCAATCTCGGTTGACGCTTTTAGAAAGCATTTGAAAACATACTTGTTCCAAATGGCTTTTGTCTCATGTTTGTAATTTTCGGGTTTTTTGAACCCTCACTCAAACTGCATTTACTGTTGCTTGTTTATTTTCTGTTTTGGATTTTAATGTATTTTTAATCAAATGTCTTTTGTGTGAAGCACTTTGTGACTCTGTCTATGAAAGGTGCTATATCAAATAAATTACTACTACTACTACTACTACTACTACTACTACTAAACAGCATTTCCCTCTCCTTTCAGGATTGCTCAGTTATGAACAGCTTATCCTCTTCTGTTCTGGCATCTGTTTGCTTTTTTAACACAAACCAAACACAGCAGAGACACCACACTCGCATCTTATGAAGACGCATATGACAAGACAAAGCAGATTAATGATAACAAGCCAACCAACATATTGATTTATTCATTAAAGTGCTTGTTAGATGTTTTCGTCATCCTCATGGCCACCAGACAGCCTCAGTGAGAAGGAAATCAGCCATCAAAGGCTGATTTAATTGCTTTTTACTGCTAGACTGGGATCTCTGTCAGCCTGTGGGACAGTGGGAATATCCCTTAACAGTAATAAAACCCACTCTAATTAACTTGTACAAGACTTACAGTAGAAAGCCCCTTTTATAAACAATGCGCAGGGGAACTTTGATTTTTAAGAGCTTTTAAATCCAACTGTTATGACTCAAAATCTGCCTGCAGTGTGTGCGGTAATAACATTTGTTTACTTTTGCTCATCTTACTCATTTCTCTGTGAGATCAAACAACAGCCACAATTAAACAAGACTAATATTTAGCTGGGACTCTCAGGGATTCCTGGCATTTCTTATAGCTGATCTCTGCATCCTGTGGCGATGATAAAACCGATACCTTGCCCTTATAGGTCTATGAACTGGCCTCGGCTGGTTGAGAAATGCATAAACAGCCTCTATCGTGACGTGACTCGGACTACTCTTGCTGAATAACAGCAGAGATACTGTCAGTGTGTAGCCCTGTATTGATTTGTTTTGATATATGAGGTAACAATAAGGCAGCCTGACAGAAACGTGATTCACTATTCAGTCAAACAGCCGCAATCAATCCCAACGAAATGTCACTAAATCAACCATCTGCAGAAGAAACGCAGTTCGAGCTCAACACTGACAGGCCTGTTAACAGTGTGTGACACCGCTGGGACACCACTGCTGCCTCGGTCGGTGTTTAAAGGAAGAGAAAGACTCAACATGTCCTTAATAAGCAGCGGACATTATAAAACAGACACACACAAAAAAAACCTAATAAAAAATAGCCTAATGGATGGATAGATAGATAAATAGAAGGCGCAAGAATGTTGACTATATAGCCACTCTGGCTCAAATGTGTTAACGTTACACTATAATTTGTAATATATCAAACTTAACACTTCCCAATAGTTTGACCTAGTATAAGTATAAAAAGTCGTAGGTCTAGAGAGATATTGACAACAATTACTTGCTCCTGACAATATTTCAATGAAACGGAAATGTTAAAGAAATGTACAGAGGGGAGAAGAAAACAA
>CM046789.1:7171873-7216873 GCA_025617405.1 Perca schrenkii | reverse complement strand
TGCTAAAGTCACGCTAAGGTGGGCTTGACATGTTGAGTTTGTGTACTGTAAGTACCCTGTTTTGGAGCTACTCTGTTATTTGTACTCTGTTATTTGGAGCTTATTCCCCGGGGGGGTGCTTATGTTTTTTCACCCCACAGTTTTCCTAGAATTAGGGTGGCACCTAAATCATGGTTGCTGCTGTCACCGTGGTCCTGCTCCTTGCCCTGCTACACCCTGCTACACCCTGCCAGTCCCTGCTACACCCTGCTAGTCCCTGCTAAACCCTGCTATACCCTGCAGTGCCCTGCTACACCCTGCTACACCCTGCTAGTCCCTGCTACACCCTACTACACCCTGCTACACTGCTACACCCTGCTACACCCTGCTACACCCTACTACACCCTGCTACACCCTGCAGTGCCCTGCTACACCCTGCTACACCCTGCTAGTCCCTGCTACACCATACTACACCCTGCTACACCCTACTACACCCTGCTACACCCTGCTACACCCTGCTACACCCTGCTACACCCTGCAGTGCCCTGCTACACCCTGCTAGTCCCTGCTAAACCCTGCAGTGCCCTGCTACACCCTACTACACCCTGCTACACCTTGCTACACCCTGCAGTGCCCTGCTACACCCTGCTACACCCTGCTAGTCCCTGCTACACCCTACTACACCCTGCCACACCCTACTACACCCTGCTACACCCTGCAGTGCCCTGCTACACCCTGCAGTGCCCTGCTACACCCTACTACACCCTGATACACCCTGCTACACTGCTACACCCTACTACACCCTGCTACACCCTGCTACACTGCTACACCCTACTACACCCTGCTACACCCTTACTACACTGCTACACCCTACTACACCCTGCTACACCCTGACTACACTGCTACACCCTACTACACCCTGCTACACCCTGCTACACTGCTACACCC
Source organism: Perca schrenkii (assembly GCA_025617405.1). NCBI lineage: Eukaryota > Metazoa > Chordata > Actinopteri > Perciformes > Percidae > Perca > Perca schrenkii. The sequence continues at coordinate 7,215,946 of CM046789.1, read as the reverse complement.
TACTACACCCTGCTACACCCTTACTACACCCTGCTACACCCTACTACACCCTGCTACACCCTACTACACCCTGCTACACCCTGCTACACTGCTACACCCTACTACACCCTGCTACACCCTTACTACACTGCTACACCCTACTACACCCTGCTACACCCTACTACACCCTGCTACACCCTGCTACACTGCTATGCCCTGCAGTGCCGAGATTTCTCCCTAAAAGAGGGAGTTTTTGCTCGCCACTGTCCCACTGAAGGCTTGTTCTTGGGGGGAACAACTGGAATTGTTGGGTCTTTGTAAATCATAGAGTGTGGCCTAGACCTTCTCTATCTGTAAAGTGTCTCGCGATAACTCTTGTTATGATTTGATACTATCAATAAAATTGAATTTAATTATTTATACTTGCGTATATTAGTAGAATGGTACTATTACTTTTTATTTATCATTATTTGGTCTCTCTGAGCAAGGAAGGGGTTGTGGGTTAGGGTGGGAGGATTACTGACAAACATGATTCTTTAATACTGTATCAGAAGACAGTGTCAGTTTGTGTATGTATCATCATTTGTGCAGATTGATGAATCCAATTTGTTCTCTTACCCTTCCTGTACCCCGCCTCTCTCTCTCTCTCTCTCTCTCTTTGTCATTTCACATCTCTTTCTTGTCGTTTCACACTTCTTTCTCTCTGCTGTCTCGTTTTTATTTGGATTTCACCCTCGCTGGTTGTTTGTCCTTGTCATTGATGTGTCACACTCTGTCGCTCCTCCTCTCTCTGCCACCTCAGCAGAAACCAGCCTCATTCCTCTCCACGCTGACTGCACCGGCCGAGACACACACACTGGTGCTCGTGTGTGTGTATGTGTGTGTGTGTGTGTGTGAGCGAGAGAAACCAGATATTTAATGCACGATAAAAAGGACTGCAGACAGAATGAAGGAAGGAAGGAAGCAGAAAAGAAGTGAATACACGGACTCAAGAGAGTTTCTACCAGGAAAAGGAAACGGAGCAGAAATCCTGCGTCACTCCTTCTGTCCCTGCAGGACATTAAGAGTTGGTTAACAAGAGCCCAGGCTCCATGGTAACAGGAGGCTGTTGCCATGGAAACTGAGCTCTATTACTTAATCCAAACAAATATGGTAGCCAGACATGACGTATGGTAGGCAGACATGACGTATGGTAGGCAGACATGACGTATGGTAGCCAGACATGACGTATGGTAGCCAGACATGACGTATGGTAGCCAGACATGATGTATGGTAGCCAGACATGACGTATGGTAGCCAGACATGACGTATGGTAGCCAGACATGACGTATGGTAGGCAGACATGATGTATGGTAGCCAGACATGACGTATGGTAGCCAGACATGACGTATGGTAGCCAGACATGACGTATGGTAGCCAGACATGATGTATGGTAGCCAGACATGACGTATGGTAGCCAGACATGACGTATGGTAGGCAGACATGATGTATGGTAGCCAGACATGACGTATGGTAGCCAGACATGATGTATGGTAGCCAGACATGACGTATGGTAGCCAGACATGACGTATGGTAGCCAGACATGATGTATGGTAGGCAGACATGACGTATGGTAGCCAGACATGATGTATGGTAGCCAGACATGACGTATGGTAGGCAGACATGGTAGCCAGACATGTATGGTAGCCAGACATGACGTATGGTAGCCAGACATGACGTATGGTAGGCAGACATGACGTATGGTAGCCAGACATGATGTATGGTAGCCAGACATGACGTATGGTAGCCAGACATGACGTATGGTAGGCAGACATGACGTATGGTAGGCAGAGACATGCACGTATGGTAGCCAGACATGATGTATGGTAGCCAGACATGACGTATGGTAGCCAGACATGACGTATGGTAGGCAGACATGACGTATGGTAGGCAGACATGACGTATGGTAGGCAGACATGACGTATGGTAGGCAGACATGAAGTATGGTAGCCAGACATGACGTATGGTAGCCAGACATGATGTATGGTAGCCAGACATGATGTATGGTAGCCAGACATGACGTATGGTAGGCAGACATGACGTATGGTAGCCAGAAATGACGTATGGTAGCCAGACATGACGTATGGTAGCCAGACATGACGTATGGTAGCCAGACATGACGTATGGTAGCCAGACATGACGTATGGTAGCCAGACATGATGTATGGTAGCCAGACATGACGTATGGTAGCCAGACATGACGTATGGTAGCCAGACATGATGTATGGTAGCCAGACATGACGTATGGTAGGCAGACATGACGTATGGTAGGCAGACATGAAGTATGGTAGCCAGACATGACGTATGGTAGGCAGACATGACGTATGGTAGCCAGACATGATGTATGGTAGCCAGACATGACGTATGGTAGGCAGACATGATGTATGGTAGCCAGACATGACGTATGGTAGCCAGACATGACGTATGGTAGCCAGACATGACGTATGGTAGGCAGACATGACGTATGGTAGCCAGACATGATGTATGGTAGCCAGACATGACGTATGGTAGCCAGACATGACGTATGGTAGCCAGACATGACGTATGGTAGCCAGACATGACGTATGGTAGCCAGACATGACGTATGGTAGCCAGACATGACGTATGGTAGCCAGACATGATGTATGGTAGCCAGACATGACGTATGGTAGCCAGACATGACGTATGGTAGGCAGACATGAAGTATGGTAGCCAGACATGACGTATGGTAGGCAGACATGACGTATGGTAGCCAGACATGACGTATGGTAGCCAGACATGATGTATGGTAGGCAGAGATGTGTATGGTAGCCAGACATGACGTATGGTAGCCAGACATGACGTATGGTAGCCAGACATGACGTATGGTAGGCAGACATGACGTATGATAGGCAGACATGACGTATGGTACGCAGACATGACGTATGGTAGCCAGACATGATGTATGGTAGCCACACATGACGTATGGTAGGCAGACATGACGTATGGTAGCCAGACATGACGTATGGTAGGCAGACATGACGTATGGTAGGCAGACATGACGTATGATAGGCAGACATGACGTATGGTACGCAGACATGACGTATGGTAGCCAGACATGATGTATGGTAGCCACACATGACGTATGGTAGGCAGACATGACGTATGGTAGCCAGACATGACGTATGGTAGGCAGACATGACGTATGGTAGGCACTAGACATGACGTATGGTAGGCAGACATGACGTATGGTAGCCAGACATGATGTATGGTAGCCACACATGACGTATGGTAGTCACTAGACATGACGTATGGTAGCCGGACATGACGTATGGTAGCCAGACATGACGTATGGTAGCCAGACATGACGTATGGTAGCCAGACATGACGTATGGTAGCCAGACATGATGTATGGTAGCCAGACATGACGTATGGTAGTCACTAGACATGATGTATGGTAGCCAGACATGACGTATGGTAGTCACTAGACATGACGTATGGTAGCCAGACATGACGTATGGTAGCCAGACATGATGTATGGTAGCCGAACATGACGTATGGTAGCCAGACATGACGTATGGTAGCCAGACATGACGTATGGTAGCCAGACATGACGTATGGTAGCCAGACATGACGTATGGTAGCCAGACATGACGTATGGTAGCCAGACATGATGTATGGTAGCCAGACATGACGTATGGTAGTCACTAGACATGATGTATGGTAGCCAGACATGACGTATGGTAGTCACTAGACATGACGTATGGTAGCCAGACATGATGTATGGTAGCCAGACATGACGTATGGTAGCCAGACATGACGTATGGTAGCCAGACATGACGTATGATAGGCAGACATGACGTATGGTAGCCAGACATGATGTATGGTAGGCAGACATGATGTATGGTAGGCAGACATGACGTATGGTAGGCAGACATGACGTATGGTAGCCAGACATGACGTATGGTAGGCAGACATGACGTATGGTAGGCAGACATGACGTATGGTAGCCAGACATGACGTATGGTAGCCAGACATGACATAGTTTTATTGGTTATATACAGTTTCTTTCCAATTTTTTTGTATTTTCCTACAAAGCATTAACATTATCGACTGATGCAAGTCTTGACTAATGTTAGCAGCTCTGTTCTTTACTGCGTTAGAGTAAAGAATTAAATAAATAAAATACCCTTTGTGTTGCTTTCAAAGTGTCTTGTTTTTGTCCAAGTAAGCCACAAGGCTGCTCCTTTATTTCTCATTTAAAGGAGCCGTAGGTAGGATTGTGAAGATCCAGGACTTAGCCAAAGAATTTGAACATCAACAACTTCTCAGTCCCTCCCCCCCTTCTGCTAAAGCCCAAAACAATCTCTTCAGCCCAGAACTACACGGGAGGATCTTGTCAATGATCTCAAGGCAGCTGGGACCATAGTCACCAAGAAAACGATTGGTAACACACTACGCCGTGAAGGGCTGAAATCCCGCAGCGCCCGCAAGGTCCCCCTGCTCAAGAAAGCACAAGTACAGGCCCACGTGAGGTTTGCCAACGAACATCTGAATGATTCGGAGGAAAACTGGGTGAAAGTGTTGTGGTCAGATGAGACCAAAATCAAGCTCTTTGGCATCAACTCAACTCGCTATGTTTGGAGGAGGAAGAACACCATCCCCACCGTCAAACATGGAGGTGGAAACATTATCCTTTGGGGGTGTTTTTCTGCTAAGGGGACAGGAAAACTTCGCCGCATCAAAAGGGACGATGGACAGGGCCATGTACCGTCAAAACTTGGGTGAGAACCTCCTTCCCTCAGCCAGGGCATTGAAAATGGGTCGTGGGTGGGTGTTCCAGCACGACAATGACCCAAAACACACAGCCAAGGCAACACAGGAGTGGCTCAACAAGAAGCACATTAAGGTCCTGGAGTGGCTTAGCCAGTCTCCAGACCTTAATCCCATAGAAAACTTGCGGAGGGAGCTGAAGGTTCGAGTGTCCAAACGTCAGCCTCGAAACCTTAATGACTTGGAGAACATCGGCAAAGGGGAGTGGGACAAAATCCCTCCTGAGATGTGTGCAAACCTGGTGGCCAACTACAAGAAACGTCCGACCTCTGTGATTGCCAACAAGGGTTTTGTCACCAAGTACTAAGTCATGTTTTGCAGAGAGGTCAAATACTTATTTCTTACTGGATTTTGTTGTGGTTATTCTGTCTCTCATTGTTCAAATGAACCTACCATTAAAACGATAGACTGATCATTTCTTTGTCACTGGGCAAACGTACAAAATCAGCAGGGGATCAAATACTTTTTTCCTTCACTGTATATAATATATAACGATGGAGTCTAATCTCCAAAGACTCTGTACATTTCATATTATGCACATGAACAATAAACCTTCTTCTGCAACGAAGTCTCTCCTGATTGAAATAGAGCTGGCTCAGGTTTGCCTTGGACCAGCTCTTAACGCTGTTATAGTTTTAGAGTGCCGGGTGACTTCCTTCGACACACTGAGCTCCTCTCTCCTCTGTCCTTCCATCTGTGTGCATCCTTGTCCCAGAAATGGTTGTTACTAATTTGGCCTGCTATGCCCTGCTAGTCCCTGCTACGCCCTGCTAGTCCCTGCTACACTCTGCTAGTCCCTGCTACGCTCTGCTAGTCCCTGCAACGCCCTGCTAGTCCCTGCTACACTCTGCTAGTCCCTGCTACGCTCTGCTAGTCCCTGCTATGCTCTGCTAGTCCCTGCTACGCTCTGCTAGTCCCTGCTACACTCTGCTAGTCCCTGCTACGCCCTGCTAGTCCCTGCTACACTCTGCTAGTCCCTGCTATGCCCTGCTACACTCTGCTAGTCCCTGCTACGCCCTGCTATGCCCTGCTACGCTCTGCTAGTCCCTGCTACACTCTGCTAATCCCTGCTACGCTCTGCTTGTCCCTGCAACGCCCTGCTAGTCCCTGCTACGCTCTGCTAGTCCCTGCAACGCCCTGCAACGCCCTGCTAGTCCCTGCTACACTCTGCTAGTCCCTGCTACGCTCTGCTAGTCCCTGCTACGCCCTGCTAGTCCCTGCTACACTCTGCTAGTCCCTGCTATGCCCTGCTACACTCTGCTAGTCCCTGCTACGCCCTGCTACGCTCTGCTAGTCCCTGCTACACTCTGCTAGTCCCTGCTACGCTCTGCTAGTCCCTGCTACACCCTGCTACTCCCTGCTACGCCCTGCTACACTCTGCTAGTCCCTGCTACGCCCTGCTAGTCCCTGCTACGCTCTGCTAGTCCCTGCTACACTCTGCTAGTCCCTGCTACGCCCTGCTATGCCCTGCTACGCTCTGCTAGTCCCTGCTACACTCTGCTAGTCCCTGCTATGCCCTGCTACGCTCTGCTAGTCCCTGCAACGCCCTGCTAGTCCCTGCTACACTCTGCTAGTCCCTGCAACGCCCTGCTAGTCCCTGCTACACTCTGCTAGTCCCTGCTATGCCCTGCTAGTCCCTGCTACACTCTGCTAGTCCCTGCTACGCCTTACTAGTCCCTGCTAGTCCCTGCTACACTCTGCTAGTCCCTGCTACGCTCTACTAGTCCCTGCTACGCCCTACTAGTCCCTGCTAGTCCCTGCTACACTCTGCTAGTCCCTGCTAGTCCCTCTCTTTGTAAATCATAGAGTGTGGTCTAGACTAGTCTATATCCTTGACGTTCTCACTTCAATTGAATATAATTGAATTAAAACCAAAGTAGGCCTGCGTGAAATGTTTAAGATCCAAAGATCCTCTTCTACACTCCGAGAATACAAAATTAGCTTAAAGTTCTGATCTCTTTTTCTCTGGCTTCCTGTCCTTCAAAGAGTTGATTTCAAAATACTACCGTTTGTTTACGAAGCACTCAAGGGTTTTAATTCTGATCTGCTGCTACATTATGAATCATCCAGACCGCTCAGATCGTCTGGGAAAGCTCTGCTTGTTGTCCCCAGAGTCAGGACTAAACACAGAGAAGCAGCGCTCCGTTTTCATGCACCGCATATCTGGAACAAACTCCCAGAAAATTGCAGGTCCACCGCAAGCCTCAGTTCTTTTTAAATCAAGGCTCAATACTTCTCTTTTTGATGCTGCCTTCTTACAGGGCACTGTAACTTTTATTCTTGTATTTCATACCTGTCTTATTCCATTTTGGCTGTATTTATATTCTCTTTAACAAATGTTTAAAACTGCTCTTTAATGTTATATGTAAACATTTTGAATTGCCATGTTGCTAAAAACGTGCTATACAAATAAAGCTGCATTGTCTAAAATAACAATAAAAACTGCATTTGTTAACTCAGGACTGTGAAGTCTCAAAGATCCATAAGTTCATCACATTAAGTGTGTGTGTGTGTGCGTGTGTGTAAAAAGGATCTAAAAGAGGATTACTGTCTCAGATTGCCTGTCCACTTAAAGGGAGAGAGGATGGATGGGTACACACTAAAAACTCCTGGGTTAAAAAGGGACCAACTAATTTCTGGGTTATTTCAACCCAGAAAATTGGGTTATTCTTTTTGACCCAACTTCTGGGTTAAATATTTGACCCAAATCTTGGGTTAAAATAACCCAACAGTGTAGTTAATATAACCCAACTTCTGGGTTAAATATTTGACCCAAATCTTGGGTTAAAATAACCCAACAGTGTAGTTAATATAACCCAACTTCTGGGTTAAATATTTGACCCAAATCTTGGGTTAAAATAACCCAACAGTGTAGTTAATATAACCCAACTTCTGGGTTAAATACCTGACCCAAATGTTTTGTTAAAATAACCCAACTTCTGGGTCAAAAGAACAACCCAATTTTCTGGGTTGAAATAACCCAGAAATTAGTTGGTCCCTTTTTAACCCAGGAGTTGGGTCAAAAATAACCTAACTTGGGTTACTATGCCAGTATGCCTTATTTCAGAAAATAAAACATTTTTACATTATATTACACACTTTAAGCACTTTTACATTTGATCTATATAAAAAGGAAAGAAACACACACACTTCCCAGTGAGCATTTGATGTCAATTTAACATCAATATGACATCAAACATTGACGTCAAAATTACGTCAAAATGTATTGACATATTTTGATATGATTTCAATGTCAAGCATCACTCAATTTCAACCTAAATGTACAATGACTGACAACATACACATAGATATATGTGCAAATTATTTAATTTATGTAAAACTTAGACATTAGCACATACATCATGTATCATGTAGTGGTTTCAAAATGTTACAACGTACAAAATCCCAATTCCTGTAGGGCATGGCTAATGTACATAATGTTTGTTTTTCTCCCATAGAAACCATAGATTTTTTTGTGTGCATTACTGTATTTGATTAATATCACTATGCATCTTATCAAAATGCTATAAAATGCCCCCCTCCACTCCCTTGTGAATCTATGCCTGTGTACCTTTTAGTCTGGGTTACACAAGGATGGCAATATCCCGACCCGTCATAAATGGTCCTGAAATGTCAGTAAGAACCCATAGTAATGGAATATCCATGTTGTTTTATTCATAATACGTTTGGTGTACTGTATAATCCAGCTCATACAAAAGCAAAGTATTAAAAACAAAACTTATTTTCCGGTGTGGCTGAAGACATTTCCCACCACACAAGTTAGGTTGAAGCACACTGGCGTGTTCACGAGACTTCTCGGGCCTTCTCTGGTGTCTGTTGAGGAAACACAAACACAAAACACAGAGTGAGGTCTGGTGTAACAGACATAAATGGCCTGAGTCTTTAAAGTACATATCTTAGAGTTTTACTTACATTTTGCAGCCTCGCCATAAACTCCCTCTCCTTCTCCAGTCCTGAGGTCCCTGACTCCTGGTAGGGGGCAGGGGTTTTGTCTTGGAACTGGAGGAGGACTCAGGCTTGCGGTAACTCTTCCTGGTGGTGGTGGAGGAGGAGGAGGCTTCTGGTTGCTCCGGTGAGGGCACGGTGTGGGTGAGGCCTGGCGGAAATGCTCCCTCATCCTCTTTGACTGGGCCACGTTCAGGCTGAGGGCGTAGAAGCAGTCAGCGGTGGCCATGTTGTGGCACATAAAGGTGGCCACCATCTTCTGCTGCCCGACAGAAGGTTGTTCTTGACCTTAAAACAGTAGAAGAGAAAAGATTGCTACGGTTAGTTAAGCCAGCAGAGTTTTAATGAAATCCAGCATGAACAGATAAGTGACTGAGGAGAACTTACATGAGCAGACACAGCGGTCCTCAGGTCAGTGAAGTTGGGGGACTTCCGCCCACGCTACCTGCAGGTGGTGCAAGAAGTTTTAGCATGGGCCCTTCCCAGTCGTGAAGAAAACCAGCTGGTTCGGTGGCTTGCTGGCCACCCGCAGCTGCAGCCACTGAACCAGCCATCGAAACTCAGTCAGTCTCTAAGAACATTTGGGCCACCCCAAAGGACTTGTTAGTCTTGTGTTCCCTGATCTGCAATACACAGAAAATGGACGGACTCTTTCAGAGGAAACATTAACAAAAACAACAGACTCACAAGCAGTGATGACAACAGGACACAGAGATTTTTATACTTACAGAGATCACAAAACCATCATCGCCAGGCCTGTGCGCCTCTGCGGCCTCTTTGACCTCGCAAACCCAGAGGTTACCGAGTACCCCCTGGGCAATGACCGTAATGGAGGCTGTGAAAGCCGCAAAGTAGCCGTAAAAACGGTACCGCGGCGACGGTGTGTGGTTCTCCTCCAGGGCGTCTGAAAGGAGAGAAGAAAAAGTATTTCAGCACACGAAGGGGAAGAAACATACACAAACAAGGACATATCACTATGCACGGCAGGCTTCTGTTGGAGATGGACTATTTTCACTATTTTAGAAAGAGGGATGCACACTACCCAGCAGCTCTGGGATCCTCAGTGTGGCCCCCTCCTGACACTGCTTCATGTCCTCGCAGGATATTATCCTGGCCTTCTGGTGGCTTTTCACTGCCAGCTGGTGCAGGGGCGCAGCACGCTCACCACATCCATCGCAGTCAGGTGAGACTGGGCAGGCAGGGTTTCCCGAAAGTATTTGAGGAACTGCTGTATGGTTCTCAGGTAGAAATGTGCCGTTGTGATGGTCTTGCCTGGGGACTGGAGGTGGGCTGTGTATCTGCAGAAACATAGGCTTTGAGTTAGTCACTGTTCGCATCGGGTGTGTGTCATAACCACTTCACAATAATTCACATGGAAAGTCACATTTACTTTTGGATGCCATCAATGTTCCTTAAAATAGCAAACTGTACAATACAGTCTGTCCCTTTGCCAGGTAAAATATAAAAGACCTGACCCTCGACACTTTGGACTGTGCATTTTCCAGCAGCTTGGCAGTGGGGCAGCTGCCCTCATGGTACCGCTGGTAGTCCTGGAGGTCTTCTGTGAACACATATTTTAAATGATCTGAGTAACATTTAACATTGAGGTAGAACACATATATTTGTACTACTTTTCTTTCTTACCAATTGAAGGAGGGAATTTCAGGTTCCTTATTCCAGGGCTACGTCCACTGCCCCGGAAGAGGTTTTTCAGGTTTGTTCCTGACTCTGGTCCAGCAGCATGAACGGAGGCTGCTCCCCAATAGGGTCTAGCTGCTCCTGTGTGTGTTGAGGAGGAGGCTGATGCTGCTGAGGCTGAGGGCTATTTTTTCTTCTTTCAGACTATTACAAAAAAAACAGATACACAATTACATGTTTATTTTACCCTGTCTATTTGCCCAAAAGTTAGCAGTAGATAAAGCCTTGTTAGCATTTAAACAGAAACATTTCAGAAAAATTATGATACAGGAAAATAATTGTCTTAATGTCGGTAAAAAGGAAGAAGTCTCATGTTGTTAAAATGTATTACACTATTCACCTGTAATGTATGGAACTTACATAACGTTACACCAAACTTTCAAGTTTCCTTCCTCTTTATATTGTTAAGGTTTTTACATTAGAGATTAATTCATATATCATTCAAAGCCTGATTTATGTAAAAGGTTATACCTAAAAAAAAAAATAGATTTTCCCTCCCAAATTTCTCTGCTTTAAAAACGAGTGTAATCTACTCTACAAATTTTTTCGGTATATTCATCCTTAAAAATAAATGTACAGAGATAACTTCCAGGGAGTTGTGTATAAATCAGAGGTACACCACAGCCCCGGGCGGGAACCGGCGATTTGTCAGCGTTACATTTTTGCATTTTTTATTTAAAAGGAACTACATAAAGTACTTAATACATAACTTTTAGTAACGTTAACAAACAATTAAAAATACATCCAACATGGAAATGTGAGCATTCAAAATAGGCTACGTGATAGCTGAATTAAAATTTCCCTCCTTTTTCTGCTGTGTTCACTTTTCAGCAAGAAAATATCTAATAATAATAATGTCCGTACATTTCTAACGGTCGGTGGATTAGCTATCGTTAGTAACGTTTTATTCATAAACATCTTCTTAAACCGAGCTAAATCAATGTTATCTACGTTTTAACCTGGCTACATTGGCTGGCTAGCTAGCCAGCCAATGTAGCATACAGTGACTCAGATACATCTTAATAAAAACGAAAACCGATAACTTACTTACTTAGATAACGTTTTATTTTAATGTGCAAACAGACATAGCGCTAGATAGATAGATAACAACGATACAGCATTGACATGTCTCCATTAACAACTCCTTTGAAATATCGTAAATGTCAGTTACTCTTCACAAGCAAGCTAGGTAGCTAGCTAGTTAAGTTAGCTAATGGAACGTAAGATAGTTTATTTTAGAAGCACGGTTTAAACAAGCACATTTTCTGCAACAAACTACCAGTAAGATGAAAATGCTTACCTCGCCTCCCTGCCCCAGGAACCAAAGTGTCGTTTAGAGGAGAAAATAAGCTGTTCCGATGTCAAGACAACTAACCGAAAAATACATTGTAGAGAGAGAGAGCGAGAGAGAGAGAAAGCCAAGCCTATAACCCAGAACATGGGTTACTCTTTGAAAAATAACCCAGAAACCCAAAACAACCCAGGCAATGGGTCAAATATTAGCCCTATAACCCAGAAAATGGGTTAGTCTCTGAAAAAATAACCCATAATTTTAACCCAACACAAATAACCCAGAAACTGGGTTGACAAAGTAACCCAGGAGTTTTTAGTGTGTAAAGTCAGGGTGTGCATGATTGCTGAATATGTATATTAAACTGTGAATTTGAGATCTATTATTTGCAAAAATGTCACCTATGATGATGAAAACATCTGGCTGGGGTTGAAAAGAAGGACTCTGAAGACGCCAGGAGAGGAGATGATAAAAGATGCAGCCACAAGACGGGTTTCTTTATTTACTCGTGATCTTTTAGTTTTATACAAATTCAATTAGCATTAATGGAGGGAGCCTGAATGATCTGAGTGACTGCTTCTGTACTCGTTGTGCATCTGATAATAAGTAACAGTGTGAGAGTAAAAGGTGAGAGTGAAAGGAGGGGAGGTAATTCAGTGCTTTCTCAGAAGTCTCTCTGCCACGGAGAAGTGAATCCAGTGCAGGGCCAGTGGATTCACACGCTGCAGCACAGAACTTATTCCAGATTAGCCTGAAGATAATAGGGGAGCTTAGGGAGCAGGCAATCAGTAATCAGCACTTTTAATTAAAAGGAGAGAAAAAAAAAAAGAAGGAGGTGGGATCTAATTTCACAGCCAGACGGACGGCAGGGTTTTAGCTTGATTTAATCTCCTTTCTGCCCCAGACTCAGGCAAAGAACAGTCGTTTACATAAGTGACTTACAGAAAGCCTTCAGGGGTGTTAGGAAATCACGTTATAAATAAATGGGGTTATTATTTAACGGTGGCCGTGCACTCGGCTAACCACACTCTGGTCTTTAGAAGAGTCCAAATTAAGAAGAAGTGCTCTTTGTGGAAACAGTGAACGTGTACAATATTGCACTCGTATAAGTCATTTTTCATGTCAAAACATTATGGTTCCAGATTCACTGCTTTTTAAATAATAATGTTAATGTCTTGGTAGTCTCGCATTGCCTGACCTTCCTCTCTATATATAGGGCACTAGTTTTAGCTATCTGTGATTGTTTGATTGCTAACGTTCGCTCAAAACCATAGACAGTATATTGGAGGCTACTTGTCGCAAAGTGACGCATGCGCAACTCACATCTGCACTTGACTCACATCGGGTAGTGACAGAGAGCTAAGCCAAGTTACAGAGCGTGACATCACTTCCTGTTGGAACAATTTAACCTTGATCCAAGACTCCGTGTGTCATCATTTCTGCCTATGATGTCATAAACACCACACCCAGCAGGAATGTTTGGACTATATTTCATTCCATTGAGCGTCACATCGTTTTCATCATATCAATACTGCATTGCTCCACTTCTGAAGAATCGGTGACTTACCAAATCACGGTATCACACTCTCAGCGTTCAGCAGATACATCAGTCTGCTAAACTAAATGGAGAGCACGTGCGGCATAGATATGATTTTGCAGGATATCAGGGCAGAAGGCCAGAAGTTTGAAAAAGAAAAACTGGCCTATAAGCGGGAGATTGAAGTCCAGAAGAACATCATTGAGAATGAACACAAGAAGATTGCAGTCCTGCAGGCAGAAGTCAAGGAGCTTAAGGAGCAACTCCAGGCGAACTACAACGTTGAGGCAGAACTGGTTTTGAGAAGACGTCAAGTTCTCCGAGAAGAGAACAAAAGCTTGAAGGAAATAATTGCGGACGAACGCGAGAAGAACGCTGTCCTCCAGGCTGAAAACGAGGCTCTGAAAAACAAGGAATCCTAGGGGAAACGTTTCTTCAGCTAATGAAGGATGGAAAAATAAAAAAATAAAAGCCAGCACAATCCAAATTTTTTTTCAGTTTTTTGTACAGTTTTATTCATTTTTTCATTTTTCAGAGTTGGTTCAAATCATCAAAATAACTTATAAAGATAAACGTATAAAGACAGATACATTATGGCTCTGATACCGCTCCATCAGTCAGTGTGTTTGCGTTTTTGTGGGACTTTTGGTGTTTTCAAATCGGTTAGTTTGGACTCAACAAAGTCACACAATCAGGGAAAGTAGCACAAAATTTCGGGGGCCCTGTAGAAATGCATTCTTCCCCCCCTTTCGCCACCAGTGTTGGGAAAGTTCACTTTCTACATGAACAAGTTCAAAGTTCAGTTCACACATTTTAAAATGAACTAGTTCAGTTCATAGTTCATACTTCGACATTTTGAACTAAGTTTACAACTAGTTCAAAGGTCTTTTTTTCCACGTGTTTCTTTCAGTTCAACGTGCCGTTTCAGGTTTGCTGTGGATGGGACTGAAGTGCGGATTTTCTTTTTGAAAGTTTGCCCAGAAATGTAAAGATTTTATCCCATCCTCACTGACCTTTAACCTTAAAACTGGTTTAAATGATCGTACGAAGCCTCCTTGCTGCTTTGTGTTCTGATGACCCATGTGGTGGTGAGACACTGGTGGCTGGTGTTGCCAGATTGGGTGTTTTTCCCGCTACATATGAAGGCCTGTTTACGGTGTGTTTTAGCCGTGGTTTTGGCCTGGAAGCGATATTACGAATCCCACTATGGCCACGCCAAGACCCGCCCTTCAATAGCGTTCACACACTACTATTGGCCAGGCGTCCATGCTTACATGTACAGGTCCTATCCCCTGACCAATCCCCTAACCCTAACCTTCGTAGGGCGGGTCTTGGCGTGGCCATAGTGGGATTCGTAATTTTGCGGCCTGGAAGGCTCTATAGAAATCTGGCGCCCTATTGGACGAAAGTTAAACTGAGATAGCGTGGCGTTCACAGACACCAGAATGAAGGAGTTCACGGTAACGTTCATCAGGCAGTAATACGGTTACATTCAGTTCACGTTCGCCCAAAATATGAACGAGTTCATGAACTATCGCTCAGTGAACGCGTTCAGGCACAACACTGTTCCCCACATCCTCAGCTATTCAGTCTAGCATCTTCTGGGTACTCAGTCCCCTCTAATCCGACATCCCCTGAATACAATAACCGATAGACTAGCAACTACTGTGTTCTGCGAGGTAAAATGACTGGAGGCTGGAGGCTTTGAAGAGAGCAGAGATGACGGCTTCAGATCCCTGATGTCTGACAGCCAGGTAAAGCTGACATTAGCTAGCGGCTACCTAACGTTAACGTTAGCTAGCGGCTACGTAACCCTGACATTAGATAGCGGCTACCTAACGTTAACGTTAGCTAGCGGCTACTTAACCCTGACATTAGCTAGCAGCTATATAACGCTGACGTTAGCTAGCGGCTACCTAACTTTAACGTTAGCTAGCGGCTACGTAACCCTGACATTAGCTAGCGGTTACCTAACGTTAACGTTAGCTAGCGGCTACGTAACCCTGACATTAGCTAGCGGCTACATAACGCTGACATTAACTAGCGGCTACCTAACGTTAACGTTAGCTAGCGGCTACGTAACCCTGACATTAGCTAGCGCTAGCTGATACTAGTGATTTCTAGTCGGCGACATATTTTGGGCTTCATTTAATAAACATAACCTGTAGTAGTACACAATCATATGTGTATTGTTTTAATTACAATGTGCAGGATGACTTTACGTTGCCTTTTTATGTCTATTTATGTCTATTTCTCAACGTTAATCACCAGCGTCTGTACAGCATCAACAGGGAGTGTTGCCATTGTTGTTTATGTGTGTGTGTGACTTCACAAACTGTAACCAGGAGAACAACCATCTGGTACGAGTAAATTACGGGTAGTAATTTATGCAGGGCCGGCCCTAGACTTTTGGGGGCCCCTGAGCAGGATTTGGTTTGGGGGACTCTCTCCACATTGTAACATGTTGTCACTGCACTTGGCACTTAACCAACTAAAGCACTCATAATGTACAAATAAGCATGTAAAGACTAATGTGAGACCTATTAGCAGCAACACTAAATTAAAATAGACCGGCTCTGTTATGAGCTCTATTGTGGGACATTTCAAGCGCTCTTGTGGCCCCCTCTGGTAGCCACGGGGCCCCTAAGCAGACGCTTAGTCCGCTTATGGGTCGGGCCGGCTCTGAATTTACAGGTTTTGATTGCCGTTTCACAGGGAGAACGCAGCATAACACACTGACTCTGGAGAAGCAGCTCACACAACCACACTTCCAAACATCTGAACTATCCCTTTGACAAAGGCAGTAATAAACAGATTGATCGATGATTTAAAATAATCATTTGTGGGAGCAACAACATTCGCTGTTGCCTCCACATCAGACTGGTACTAAAAGTAGTCTCGCACCTTTGAAACAGTTTAAGGCCAAAGGTACATAACACTACCGAAAAGAAAAGAATCAAAAACAAACCAACAGCAGAAATCAAAGTGACAGTTTTGAATAGATGTTTCGGAAAGGTTTTATTTACATTGCAGGTTTTTTTAATCTGACGCTCCAGCGATATCGACCGTGGCTGTAGATGGAAACTTTGGCTCTTGCAGGATTTGAACCTGTGATGGGTGCTGGCAAGAAAAACTCCTTAAAAGTTCCTTTAATTTGTCCGACTAAATCCAAAACAAATACTCAAATCTTTATATGCAAATCAAAACATCATTTTCTGACATTGAGCAGTCCTTCCAGAAAAATGTGGAGTTTTCTTTTGTGATTGTTGCAGGCAAAAAAATCCTTGATTATGCAGCACGTTTTCTTAAAAAAATGCGATGGAATAAGCTATATGATATTTGTGCAATTTTATGCGATGAAATTGCAAAAACTGCAGTTTGATGAAAAAGAGAAAAAAACTTTAGCCTCCTAAAAAGTTATTTGGAGAATAAAGGTCGGGATATTACAGGGAAAATAAACTCAGAATATATTGAATTTTTTTCTTTTTTAAAGTTGGAATATTTGCACACAAATTGATTTATGCGGCGATTTCAAAATGCGGACTTTTGGCTGATTATGCGTTGAATTATGCGATTGCATAATCACGTTTTTCTGGAGGGACTGGTTGATCAATTATTTAAAAAACAAACAAACAGTGAGCCTGTAAACAAAAGCTAAAACAGATTGCTGTCGTCTTTATTGAGTCAAGGCAGTTTTTTTCTTCTTTTTTTTTTTGCACATAAAATATACACCTTAATGTTCAGAGGGTTTTTGGGGGAATCAACAGCCCAACCAGGCAGAAAAAACATCCTATACACTTGTAATGTGTATAATGTAATTATACACCTTAATGTTCATACACCCAGGGATTCAACAGCCCACCAGGCAGAAAAAAACGAACAATATTGTACCATCGTAGCAGTTATTTGTCTGATTTTTCTGAAAATATGATGAAGATATGATCTTTCCTATCGTACACAAGCGTCCTTCATGTACCGTCACTTCACGCTCCAGCATTGACACAACTCGTTTATTATTTTTCTTCTCTATCTTGAACGTACCGTATAAAAAAGGGTGGTCGACATGCACTTTCTCTCCCTCGAAGCCCACAGACGGTAAAGTTCCAAAAGCCGCAGATGGAGCGAGTTTGGCAGAATGGATTATGGGTAAAACAAGCTCATTTTTCACATCTTTTACATTTCTGAACAGGATGCTGACTTGATTTTTTGATTTGTGCAAGTAGAAAATCTGAGATGCTTCTCTTTAAATCAACTTTTTGACACCTTATTAGATTCAAAAAGGAGAATACGAGTGATGTTTGGAGCTAAAGCTCATTTGCTGCTGTCTACATCGGTCACGGGACACAAGGATGTGACAATAAAGCTACTATTTCCTGCAGAAGACTTCATTTCTTTGTGTCTGTGTTATGCGACTGTAACGCAACACAGCTCTGATGAGAAAACATTGTAAATAAGATTAAAACAGGAGCTTGAACTCTCCGATTAGGTGTATCACCAGTCAGACGACGTTACAGGAGTGCAATGCTACTTCAGTGTAATATCTTCATTTGTGTTAATTACACACACACAAAAAAAAACTAAAAACAGCTGCCTATATTCAAACTCAAACCTCTTCTCTATGAGGACCGAGCATCTCTCAAAAGGAGTAAGAAAGTTTAACAAGCAAACAACCTGCAACCTGAGTCAGATTTTGGGCCCCGCAGGCACCCGTACACGGGGAAACACTAGTCCAACATCAGCAACCTAATAAAGCTACAAACCTAAAAAATAAAGCTACAGAAGGAAAATGTTGCTTTTTCTCCTCGAAAGGTAAAACTCCAACAACACTTGTAGTACGTAGAACAACTTTACTGCTAGACAAGCATTTCATGATAAACCTAACCTAGATTGTAGTGAGAATAGGAGTCTGATGCTGCTCCACTGGGCTGTGATTATGGGGAGTGTTTCAACCGAACCAGGAACGAAAATGCCTCTGCACTCAACTGGATAGACCTACAACTAGGGCTGCCACGTCTTAGTCGACTAGTCGGTTGTTTTGGTGTTAGTCGACTAAGATTTCTTTCGTCGATTAGTCATTTTTTATGCTTATTCATGCTTAATTACTCATTTCCAAGAAACTTCTGAGCACATTTATGGTAAACACAAGATTTAAAGTGGTGCTTTTGCAGGATTAATTGTGGAGAAACTCAGTTTTACAGATGGTTAATTAACTACATTTATATTGTGCTTTTCTAGTCTTAACCACCTCTCAAAGAGCACAGCTCTGTCAATTAAATCAATTAATCGATTAGTCGACAAAATCCTATAAGTGTTAGTCGACTAAGAATTTCTTTAGTCGAGGACAGCCCTACCTACAACCAATCAGAGCAACGGAGACAGAAGTCACAGAAGCTGCGAGTCAAAGGCAGGCTTCGACAGATAACAGATGACAGATGATCGCGGTTCTCTGTTCCTCTTTTAAAATGATATCGATATCTTCTCTAACAGACGCGATGGAGGAATCTACACGTCTCAATTCTCCAGCGGCAGCCATCGTTGGTGTAAACTAATTCAACCCAAGCGCAAGTCCAGACCGAACTTCCAGACCTCAATATATGGATATTATATCAATATCGTGATATGAGACTAGATATTGTCTTAGATGGATATCTTAATATCATAATATGACATAAGTGGTGTCTTTTCCTGGTTTTAAAGGTTGCATTACAGTAAAGTGATGTCATTTTATGAAACTACCAGACTGTTGTAACTGTTCTATTATTAACCTTTACCCACTTAGTCATTATATCCACATTACTGGTCATTATTTATCTAAACTCTCATTGTGTAAATATTTTGTGAAAGCACCAATAGTCAACGCTACAGTATCGTTGCGGTATCGATATCGAGGTATTGAGTCAAAAATATTGTGATATTTGATTTCCTCCATAAGTTCTTCTGGCATCCAGGCTATGATTGACCTCGTGAAGGCCACAAGCCGAAATGTGTTGGTCTAACAATCAAGGTGATCTCCATACAGCACTACGAGTGTTGTTGGAGTTGGACCTCTTCGCACTTTAACTCCTTCTCGGCTGTGTTTTGAACCTCCACTCAGCCTCCAACCCAAACTGTCCAAACTCTGTCCATCGATGGCCCCCGGGGGCCTGCCAGTCTTTCCAAATTACAATTCATATTTAATATTCTCCAACTCGCAGCTCACACTGCAGACACCACAAAGTACCAAACCTCACTTGCTCCGTGTCAAAAAACTACAGAAGGTTACGTTACAATCAACTTAATCAATATCCAAACACCCCCTCCCACCCCCCCATGACAAAATGACACACACACACACACACACACACACACAGAGATATGTTGATTTTAAAAATAAAAGTGTTGAAATGAAAATCAACAAATGCACTTTTAGAAAGAAGTCGATGAAAAAAGTCTGACTGAAACCCATGGACCCATGACAGGAAGCCAACACACACACACACACACGCACACACGCACACACACACACACACACACACACACACACACACACACACACACACACACACACACACACACACACAGAGTCTGCAGCGGAGGGTGCTGGTTGGCTGTTGTGGTCCGGTGCTTTTACAGACAACATAAGATTTAAAAAAAATAAAAACTCCCATGAGTCTTTGGGCTCCGTTGAAGCCTTCTCTCTCTCTCTCTCCCATATTGAGTTGTATGTGCGGGCTGAAGGGGGTGGTGATGTAAGCGATGATGTCACACTTGATCAAAGGTGATGTCATCCAGTTAGCCCCTCCCCTCCCCCCCGTCTTCCCAATCGAGTCCAGTGGAGTGTCAAAAAACGTTTACAGGAAGGAACGACCCTTCTTCCTCCCTGTGAGGGTTGGGAGGGGGGGCGGGGGTAATAGGGAGGTCAAGCTGGGGGTCAAAGGTCACGGGGTGAAGGGGCAGTCGGTACAGGTTAAAAAATGAGAAGAAGAAGAAGAAGAAGAAGAAGAAGAAGAAGAAGAAGGAAGAGAACGACTGTAGGCATTTGAAGGGTTAAGTAACCCAGACAGCAGCCATCGCTGCACTCCCATAACAAAGAGAAAAGACAGAGAAAGGGGGGATGGTAGACCGAGAGAGAGAGAGAGAGAAAGAGAGAGAGAGAGAAAGAGAGAGAAAGAGAGAGAGAGAGAATAATGAGTGCAAGGCTAGCTAGCGGTTGTTCTTGGCAGCCTCCTTAGCAGCCACAATGAGAGGAGTCAGACTGGAGAGAGGCTTGGCCACCTTCAGAAACTGATGCTGAGAGAGGAGAAGAGGAGGGAAAGGGAGGATGGGAAAGAAAACGGAGGAGAGGGAAGAAGAGGGAGGCAGGAAGAGAGAGGGAAGGAGACGAAAAGAGGGGAGAGGGAACAAGGAAAGGGAAGGGAAGGATTGAGGAGGAGAAAAGAAAGAAATATTTCAGTTCACTGTTTATATACACAGAAAACATAGATACTTTCTAAAATGACTTTTCATCATTCAAGAAAAATATCTAATTAAATAAATGGCTGTCATCAATTTGTACAGGGACACACACACACACACACACAACCTTTAAACGATTACATCAGAGATTAAGGACTACATGCACGTATACACACTCATACAAAAGAGCCATTAAATGGAATTACACAACAGTTTCAGCTCTGAGTCATCGTACAGTTACACAACTCACTGATATACCTCCATGTCTCCACACCTACACACCTGTCTGTCTGTCTGGGAGTGTGCAGCTGAACCTCAAACACACACACACACACACACACGCATGTATGCACGCACACACACACCCGCATGCACACACACGCGCACGCACGTGCACGCATGAATACACACACACAGGCGTACACACACACACACACACACGCACACACGCGCATGCACGCAGACACACACATATGCACACACACACAAACACACACCCGCATGCACACACACACACGCACGCACACACACACACATGCACACACGCGCATGCACGCACACGCACACACACATATATGCATACACACACACGCACACCTGCATGCAAACACGCGCGCACACACATACACACACACACAGACCCGCACGCACACACACACCCGCATGCACACACACACATGCACACACGCGCATGCACGCACACACACACATATGCACACACACACAAACACACACCCGCATGCACACACACACACGCACGCACAGGCCTGCATACACACAAACACACATGCGCACACACACATAAACATGCACACACACACATGCACACACGCGCATGCACGCACACACACACACACATATGCATATACACACACACACACGCACACCTGCATGCAAACACGCGCACACACACACACAAACGCACGCATGCACACACACACACTCAATATTAACACGTCTGACAACGCATATCACATGACCCTTGGCACACACTGGGCATGTGCGTGCCCAAAGCCGGTCTACGGAAAGCCGTTCCACGCCCTATTCAGCCCCATTGTACCGACTTTGGTTGCAGTTCCACCAGAGTTCCACTGGGGGTGATCGCGGTCCAGTGCAAAATGAATGGGACTCTATGGAGCTAGACGGCTAAATTTGTCTCTTTCCCCCGATTGTCGTTGGGAAACCTCAGATTTGATTGTAGATTTTGCAAGTTCAACATGGATTATAGGTCGAAAGTTGAATGAACGAGTACTTATGTCCTTTTGATTTCTTACAGGATGAGTCGTTGTAGCCCATAACACGCTAGCGTTCTGCTAATGAATGCTGATTGGTCAGGCAAGGACTGATTACGACCGGAGCTCCAGCTTGACGGCATCCGAAGCAGAGCCAGAATGTCAGAGTGAATATTTCGGCGTGGTCTTTAAAACATCAGCAAACCTCTTTCTAGCATGTGTATTAACAGGGAGCCTAACCTAACCTGTCAGCTGTGTTGTCGATGCCTCGAGAGAACAAAGGAAGCGACTCGGCGCTTGCCGTAAAGCAGTATCTCTGGCCGTATATGTGTATGACGTCATTGACATTTTAAAAGGCTTTTTAGAACAAAAAAGTGACTTTAAAAAAATCTAACACCCAGCAGTGTTTATTTTCTTTGCCTCCCCTTTCGAATGCAACATTCAAATTACTAGACAAAAAATTATATCCTGAGAAAAGTGGGGTTTGAGGGGTATAACTCCATAGAGTCCCATTCATTCTGCACTGGCCTGTGAGCGCCCCCTATATGGAACTCTGGTGGAACTGCAACCAGTTCAGAACCCGGAAGTAACGAGGGAGTGGAACTTCTTCCTATATTAGAAGTTCTTTGGCGTGCCGGTGTAAACAGGAAGCAGATTGTCTGCTGTTACTCTGCGGTTGAATCACACGACTTTAAACTCATCATATGTGTAAAGGAAATTATTAAATGCTACACACACACACACACACACACACACACACCTGCAGCAGCTCTTTAGCCGACCCTCTCTTCTCCACGTCCATCTCCAGACATCGGTT
Organism: Perca schrenkii; assembly: GCA_025617405.1. Lineage (NCBI taxonomy): Eukaryota > Metazoa > Chordata > Actinopteri > Perciformes > Percidae > Perca > Perca schrenkii. The sequence continues at coordinate 7,193,163 of CM046789.1, read as the reverse complement.
CAGGAAGTCTCTGAATATCGTCGACAGCTTCTCCGGGTTCTGCAGCTCCGGCGTACCGTTGGTTGCTATGAGATACAGCGCCTGGGCGACACACACACACACACACACACACACACACACACACACACACACACACACACACACACACACACACACACACACACACACACACACACACACGTGAGTAACATTTTAGTCTACATCCCATGAAGAGAAACAACCATGTGCAGAGTATGTTTTTCCTCTGGTGCCCTCCAGTGGTGGTTTAAAGAAGAACACGGAGGTGATTTATGAAGCTTAGAGTAAGTTCATTCAGGAAGACTCTCTCTCTCTCTCTCTCTCTCTCTCTTTCTATCTCTGTGTCTCTCTCTGTCTCTCTCTCTCTCTCTCTCCCTCTCTCTGTGTCTCTCTCTCTCTCTGTGTCTCTCTCTCTCTCTGTGTCTCTGTCTCTCCCTCTCTCTGTGTCTCTCGCTCTCTCTCTCGTGTCTCTCTCTCTCTCTGTGTCTCTCTCTCTCTCTCTGTGTCTCTCTTTCTCTTTCTCAGAATCAGAATCAGAAAAGCTTTATTGCCAAGTATGTTTACACACACAAGGGATGTGTCTTGGTATCGTATGTGCAAGTCTCTCTGTCTCTATCTCTCTCTCTCTCTCTGTGTCTCTCTTTCTCTTTCTCTTTCTCAGAATCAGAAAAGCTTTATTGAATCAGAAAAGCTTTATTGCCAAGTATGTTTACACACACAAGGGATCATGTGTCTTGGTATCGTAGGTGCAAGTCACATTAAAGCAACATGCACAAACACACCGAGTCGCCATATGCGGCGCCATCACAACTCTCTCCTTAACTCTCGCAACAGATACAGCATGACATGAAGGAGAGGAGAGGGAAACAAAAAAGCGTCTCTCAGACTATCCTCATAAAGATAAGAACAGTGTGGGAACAGGAAAAAACACCTCAGCACATAAGCACACAAACAGTACAGTTGCACTGCTGCACATAACATAACATAACATAACATGTTAGGGGATTTTAGGGGAATTAGGGGAAAATAAAATCTAGATTGGGGACAGGGAAATTTATTGTTTGGTAGCTTATGGTGTTTTAGCTGGTTTTAACCTTAGGACTGTATGTGTTTGCATGTGTTGTATGTCCTGTTCTCTTACATCAGGGACCATGTTGGAAAAAAGTGTTTCTCGCTTTTACATGTTATCCCTTGTCTTTCTATATCCATAAATAAACCAAACCATAAGGTATCATCACTGCCAAATTTTAAGCAAACACAAGATTTTAAGCTTTGCAAATTTTGTCTCCTTGCATTTTGTCAAATTGGTCTTCAGATGCCTAAATAACGCTGCTCCCCTGCCCCTTTGCAGGACAATAATAAAACAGCAAAGTGGTACTAGAACCATCACCCGAGCAGCGTAAAAAGGAAATTGTAGCATCCCTTTCCGTAGAACATCGTTTGCCCAAACTGCTTTTTCAGTAAAAGGGGCAAAAATATGGACCTCTATGCCAGACCATTTGAAATGTATCCCAGCATTAGCCACTTTTAAAAATAATACCAAATTGTGGCTAATTAGACAACAATCTTGCCCTCACATTTAGTTTTTACACTGTGCTCTCATTGTACATTTTCCTTCCATTTTGATTTAATTTCTTTCTATTTTTGTCAAGATATTTTCAATTATAATGTAAATCTGTATTTTTATTTGTAACTAAAAGCCCTACTAGGGACAAGTGTCGAAAATTAGCTTTGGCTACAAACACTATGGTACATACATCAGATGACTGTTGAAGTTTATCTATGTTTTTTGTATCTGTCCCTATTTAAATAAACCTTAATAAACCATAACCAAAACATAACACAATACAACATAACATAAATGTACAGTTGCACATTTAGGCGTGGGACTGGGGGTACAGGGGGAAACATGATCTCACCCTGAGTGGATTCTCATTCAGGTAGGGCGGCTCCCCCTCCACCATCTCTATGGCCATGATGCCCAGGGACCAGATGTCCACTTTGGGGCCGTAGGCTTTACGCGTCACCACCTCTGGAGCCATCCAGTACGGAGTCCCGACCATGGTGCTGCGCTTACTCTGCTCCGGAGTGATCTGGGCGCAGAAGCCAAAGTCAGCTGGGAGGAGGAGGAGGAGAGAGAGAGAGAGAGAACAAAATGAGTCCATGTATTTACAGTGTTTTTTTATGGTCGTAATTAACCATCAGTTTGTAAAGTTATCTGATGCATTCAAAACGTTGTGCACTTTTTTAGCACATTGGAGGACAAGAGAATTGGAAAAATAGCGCCCCAAAAGAAATATTTGACCTCCTGAAAAAAGCTCAAGTTTTCCCTTTTATTGTTTAAATCAGACCTCTACTGTTTCCTAAATCTAATATACAGTACAGGCCAAACGTTTGGACACACCTTCTCATTCAATGCGTTTCCTTTTTATTTTCATGACTATTTACATTGTAGATTCTCACTGAAGGCATCAAAACTATGAATGAACACATATGGAATTATGTACTTAACAAAAAAAGTGTGAAATAACTGAAAATATGTCTTATCTTTTAGATTCTTCAAAGTAGCCACCCTTTGCTTTTTTATTAATAAGGGGAAAAATTCCACTAATGAACCCTGACAAAGCACACCTGTGAAGGTAAAACCATTTCAGGTGACTACCTCATGAAGCTCATTGAGAGAACACCAAGGGTTTGCAGAGTTATCAAAAAAAGCAAAGGGTGGCTACTTTGAAGAATCTAAAATATAAGACATGTTTTCAGTTATTTCACACTTTTTTGTTAAGTAGATAATTCCACGTGTTCATTCATAGTTTTAATGCCTTCAGTGAGAATCTACAATGTAAATAGTCATGAAAATAAAGAAACACATTGAATGAGAAGATGTGTCCAAACTTTTTGGCCTGTACTGTATTCAAAATTTTGTGCACTTTTTCAGCAAATTGGAGGACAAGAAAATTTGGAAAATACTGCCCCAAAAAGAAATATTTGACCTCCTGAAAAAATCTCAGGTTTTCCCTTTTATTGTTTAAATCAGACCTCTACTGTTTCCTTAATCTAATGTCTATGGAAATATAAAAGGATCAAGGATGCAAACTATATAAAAACTTACGTAAATCCCAATAAATATAACCTTTAATCCACTACACTAGGGCTGGGCAATATATCGATATTATATCGATATTGTGATAGGAGACTAGATATCGTCTTAGATTTTGGATATAGTAACATCGTGATATGGTGATATAAGTGTCTTTTCCTTGTTTTAAAGGCTGCATTACAGTAAAGTGATGTCATTTTCTGAACTTACCAGACTGTTATAGCTGTTTATTATTGGCCTTTTCCCCACTTAGACATTATGCCCACATTAGTGATGATTAAAAGCTAAGTGTGAAGGTACTTTGTTAAAGCACCAATTGTCAAGCCTTGAATATCGCCGCAATATCGATATTGAAGGTATTTGGTCAAGAATATCGTGATATCTGATTTTCTCCATATCGCCCAGCCCTAAACTAAACTCCACAGTGGTTAAACAGACTGAACTCCATTAAAACCAGAGCTCCCCCTGCTGGTCAGGACAAGCAACTACAGCAACAACCCTAAACAACAGGCTTTCTACCAAGCATCAGCAGTACACCACTGATAACACACACGTGATTCAGATTATTTAACAAATATGTGATGTGATGTCAGCTGTTGTGACGTGATGTGAGCTGTTGTGACGTGATGTCAGCTGTTGTGACGTGATGTCAGCTGTTGTGACGTGATGTCAGCTGTTGTGACGTGATGTCAGCTGTTGTGACGTGACTGTTGTGACGTGATGTCAGCTGTTGTGACGTGATGTCAGCTGTTGTGACGTGACTGTTGTGACGTGATGTCACTGTTGTGATGTGATGTCACTGTTGTGACGTGATGTGAGCTGCTGTGACGTGATGTCACTGTTGTGATGTGATGTCACTGTTGTGACATGATGTGAGCTGCTGTGACGTGATGTCACTGCTGTGACGTGATGTCACTGCTGTGACGTGATGTCACTGTTGTGACGTGATGTCACTGTTGTGACATGATGTGAGCTGCTGTGACGTGATGTCACTGCTGTGACGTGATGTGAGCTGTTGTGATGTGATGTCACTGCTGTGACGTGATGTCACTGCTGTGACGTGATGTCACTGCTGTGTGGACTGACTGAGTTTGACGGAGCCGTCCATGCCCAGCAGGATGTTGTCGCTCTTAATGTCTCGATGGATGACCTGGTTCGAGTGGAGGAACTCCAACGCCTGGAGACACTGGAGACAGACAGGCAGACAGACAGTTAACAGAGAGACAGACAGTTAACAGAGAGACAGACAGACAGAAAGACAGAGAGAGCGAGAGAGACAGGCAGACAGAAAGACAGAGAGAGCGAGAGAGACAGGCAGACAGACAGACAGACAGTTAACAGAGAGACAGACAGACAGACAGACAGACAGAGAGACAGAGAGCGAGAGAGACAGACAGACACAGTTAACAGAGAGACAGACAGTTAACAGAGAGATAGACATGTAGACAGACAGACAGACAGAGAATGAAAGAGAGAGACAGACAGAACAGAGACAGACAGGCAGACAAGCAGACAGTTAACAGAGAGACAGACCGATAGACACAGACAGACAGCAAGAGAGACAGACAGAGAGACAGTCAGACAGAGAGAGACGGATAGACAGCGAAAGAGAAAGACAGACAGACAGACAGACAGACAGACAGGGATCATGTCAAAGTACAGTACAGGCCAAAAGTTTGGACACACCTTCTCATTCAATGCATTTCCTTTTTATTTTCATGACTATTTACATTGTAGATTCTCACTGAAGGCATCAAAACTATGAATGAACACATATGGAATTATGTACTTAACAAAAAAGTGTGAAATAACTGAAAACATGTCTTATATTTTAGATTCTTCAAAGTAGCCACCCTTTGCTTTTTTTGATAACTCTGCAAACCCTTGGTGTTCTCTCAATGAGCTTCATGAGGTAGTCACCTGAAATGGTTTTACCTTCACAGGTGTGCTTTGTCAGGGTTCATTAGTGGAATTATTTCCCTTATTAATAAAAAAGCAAAGGGTGGCTACTTTGAAGAATCTAAAATATAAGACATGTTTTCAGTTATTTCACACTTTTTTGTTAAGTACATAATTCCATATGTGTTCATTCATAGTTTTGATGCCTAAAATGTAAATAGTCATGAAAATAAAAAGGAAACGCATTGAATGAGAAAGTGTGTCCAAACTTTTGGCCTGTACTGTGTGTGCAGTTTTCTTTTCTTTCTTTTTAATTTCCAAGCAGAGCCGCGCCTCGCGTGTCTTACCTCTCTGCACACGGCAGCGATCTGGGCTTCGTCCATGCAGGTTTCTGTGACCACGTCGGTCAGCGAGCCTCCGGCCAGGTACTCCATCACCACCCACAGCTCATCACCCACCAGGTAACTACGGGAAACGCCAAGACATCGTTTACAGTATGCAGTATATAAACGATAGAACTTGAAATCTGCTTCAGACCTAGAGGGGACACGCTATATTCAGCTTTTTAAAAACAAGAAACCATTTTTCAATGGAGGGAAATTTTGCTGCAGGGGGTTGGACAACGTGTAAATAGTTTGGCTATCTTCTTAAAGTGCCCATATGCTAGCGTTAGCATGCTAGCGTTAGCATGCTAACGCTAGCATGCTACCTTGTACTCAATGGCAAAGCACTGCTATAACACACACAAGTTCACCATAATCTCCCAGCTAATCCTGCCTTGGAACTGGAGCGAAGTTGGAGAAACAGCCTTTCTTTTACTGTCTATGGAGCTAGCTGATATGAGCTACGATCTGAGCTACTGAGCATGTGCGAGTGCAATCAAAGATAGTACAGAAGAAGAAGAAAAGATGTCTCACTCTGTAGCTAAAACAGAGACCAGAACACAGGGTGAAAAGAGGATCTGCAGCAGTGAGAGAGAGCTGTGCAGTACAACAAAAGTATGGTGTTTTTTGAAAATTAAACCATGAAAACCTATTCTGGTACAACCTTAAAATACAATTAAGAACGTGAAAAATGAGCATAATATGAGCGCTTTAAAATCTTTTTTTTTTTTTGTAGATTTGCTCTTAAAATATTTAATGTTATTTTTCACTTCTACAGTTAAGGGTTCACTTTACATCACTTGCAAATTCTCCCTGATTTTAGATTATTTGGCTTCCTTTTATTTCATCTAGTCGTTTGTAGTCGCGCATAGCCAGCCAGGGTCTGGCTACACCACAGATATATTCTGGGATAGGAGGAAAAGACGTTTCGGGTTGTATGCATTTCTTAAAACCAATCGCGCAGCAATCGTGGCGTAGCGAAGGGATTTTGAGAAGGACAACAAACAGAGAGAGTGGGAAGGGGAGGGCCAAAGCTTGACATTCGGCACGTGAAGTCAGACTTTATCCTGGAAAAGTACTTCTGTTGAACCAGATTAATTAAAAAGGTCCTTGCAAAGATTTGTCTGAAATTTTCAGACGTTGAAAAATAAATACAACCTCGCGTTGTGTCAATTATGTTTACACACTGCCTCCGAAAATGTCGTCCATCATTTAAAAAAATCTGAATGCGTTCGATGTTCCTGCGTGTTTTCGCATCCGTAGCAAGCATGTAGATGTGTTTTGACAGGGAGAAGGAATGAGCTTATCCAGTAATGCACCACAGAAGGACACTTGCAGAGTGCAATGTCTACTGCCAACAGGTCAGATGGGAATATTCAGGAGGATGAAGATGAGGAAGAGGAGAATGGAAGAGGGGAAGATGATAGAACGCAGACAGAGAAGGAGAGCAACAGCGTAGTGATGGAGACAGAGAGAGAGGGCAGCGCAACTCTTTCAGTTAGAGAGGAAATTCCCCCGAGGTTCCCCCGGAGTTGTGCTGTAAAGCACTTTCTAAACAAAGTTTGGTTGCACTTCACTTGAAGGTATCTACATGAGAGTGACATGACACGGTCATGAACGTGTCATAAACATTATAAACAAGTCATAAACGTTTATGACATAACGCTTCTTTTAGTGAGATTCATTCGGTTTTTATCTTGACAAGTTATGGTTAGAGTTAGGGTTCATGTGTCATGACAGTGTCATGTCACTCTTATGTAGATACCTTCAAGTGAAGTGTAACCAAAGTTTATTATAAGTAGTAGTAGTATTAGATGTGTCACACTTTGCTAGCTGTGATTGGTCAGTTTTAGTGTTTCATGAAGCATCATGTACCAACTGGCTACTTAATGCTGGACTAATGAAATTAATTTGAAATCAATTAAATTGATTTAAAAAGTAACTGATGATAGTCCGACACACATTTAACAGCATTTAGGAATATAAAAATAGACAATAGCATTCTTTTGTCAGTCCTGGAAACACACACACACACACACACACACACACACACACTAAATCAGTAGCTGTTAAAATGTGGTTTCCACAGGGATGACAGCAGCATCACCAGTCTTGCATGTGACTCTAAATATCTCTCAAGACAAACAGGTAACTACGGTAACCAGACATCCCCCCCCCATCACCCCTTTGACATGTCTGGTGTGTTGGCATGGCAACATCGACAGTGAACTGAAAAGCCTCTCATCATTGGTCAGATTTCAAAGCTCTGGAACGTCACAAAAAGGTGTTTTCCAGGTTTCCCAGGGAACGTTTGACAACTTCACATTTGAGTTATTTTACAGCAGATTGTGTGTTTTTAAACTTCTTTCACATATTTACTGCATTCAATATATTTTGTTGCCAGAAAAAGCAGGATTCAGGGCGCTTTCACACATTTAGGTAGACTGTGTGCGATTCTAGGTGAAGTTTCAACAGCACTGTTGCATTTGTAATTTGGTTCGGTCAGCGCTCACACTACACTCACTACTCTGTCAAACGCACCCTTGTTAAAGGAACACGCCGACTTATTGTGAATTTAGCTTATTCACCGTAACCCCCAGAGTAAGACAAGTCCATACATACCCTTCTCATCTCAGTGCGTGCTGTAACGCTGCCTGACGGTTCCAGCATTAGCTTAGCCTAGCACAGATCCTGCAGGTAACTGGTTCCAACTAGCCTACTGCTCCAAATTGTGACAAAAGTGACAAAATAACGCCAACATGTTCCTATTTACATGTTGTGATTTGTAGAGTCACAGCGTGTACAAAAAACAACGTAACATGAGACACAGCCATCTTCTAACAGTAAACAAACTGGGAACTATATTCTCAGACAGGCTTGCTGCGAGCATATCACTCCGCCCAAGTACTATATTCTTCCACCTGAGAATATAGTTCCCGGTTTGTTTACAGTTAGAAGAAGGCTGTGTCTCATGTTATGTTGTTTTTTGTACACGCTGTGACTCTACAAATCACAACATGTAAATAGGAACATGTTGGAGTTATTTTGTCACTTATTCGGAGCAGTAGGATTACTGGAACCATTCACCTGAATGTTCTGTGCTGGCCTGATGCCGCTGGAGCCGTCAGACAGCATTACAGCACGCACGGAGATGAGAAGGGTATGTATGGACTTGTCTAACTCTGGGGGTTACGGTGAATAAGCTAAATTCCCAATAAGTCGGCGTCTTCCTTTAAAGGTGCTGTAGGTAGGACTGCGAAGATCCAGGACGTAGCCCAAAAAAATTTGAACATTGACAACTTCTCAGTCCCTCCCCCCTTTCTACTAAAACCCAAAACGGTCTCCTAAGCCCCTCCCCCCACAAGGGAGAATGAATGCGTGTGCATTACAGTGCGGATACCGGACAGTTTGGACAGATATTTAGAAATGATGTTCCGGTTCGGGCTCGGTCACATCGGAAATAAGTTTTGTACACAGTGTGTGCGGTGTCCGAAATAAACCCCAGACTGAAAGCCAAGTTCATTCATTTGGAAAAGTTAACACACTGAACATTTTAAATTAAACAGCTTATTAACGTCCGCCTGTTGCCCCGTGTGCGCTGATGCATCTGTTGACATTTCCGAATGCCTTCCTACAGTTGCTGAATAAAAGCTTTCCACACAAACAAACGTAGGCCTACATTATAATTAAAATACAAATAAGAATAGTCTTCATTGTCATTGTCACAAGTACAACGCAATTTAAAGTGCTCTCCAGTCAGTGCATCAGTTCATTAAGTTTAAGAAAGAAAAAAAATATATATATATATACACATTTACACACACACAGTACAGGCCAAAAGTCATGGGTCATTTTACTGGTAGGGTGTGTGTGTGTGTGTGTGCTTGAGTGTCTCTAACCTGTCCAGGTAGTTGACTATATTTGGGTTCTTATTTTCCCTCATCACCAGAATCTCATTGATGATCAGTTCCTTTTTCGGCTGCTGCTGCAGGTTCATCTGTTTAATGGCAACCTGAGGGAAAAAAAAGAGAGAAATATTCGACTTCCCACTTTCTCACATTCACGCAAATAAATCAACACAGATTTGAAAAAGAAACCAGCAGCAAAAAAAGAGGTTGTAGGAAGTGGGGTAGAGCTGCACCAATTAGTCGATTGTGATTAGTCGATAGAAAAATAACTACCGTATTTTCCCGACTATAAGTCGCACTTTTTTTCCTACTTTGGCTGGTCCTGCGACTTATACTCAGGTGCAACTTATATATCAAAATATATATAATTTAAAATGATTTTTAAATGTTAATTAATTCATACTGAATATATCAGCCGCAAGAAGGCGCTCTAGGCTTGTGACAACTAGAACGCTGCTCCTAAAGACAACTGAGAAAGAAAAAGAGATCACAAACTGCAGGTAGTAAAATAAGCAGCCGAAAACGGTAATCGAGGAGCAGAAAGAAAGTTTGAAATGAGGGAGAAACTTGTGAGGGAGACTGGCGAAAAGGTGACTCTTATTGCAATGAAGAAAACAAAGAAAGCTAATCGGCTAATCGTGGGCTGAAAGGTAGATGGTTGAACAACGTGCTGCCAGGAGAGGCTGGTCAACGGTGCAGTTACGTCTCAACGTCTTGCTAGTTGTTCTGTGTGCTATTATATAGTTCAATAACTGTTAATGTGTTACGGTAACATACGGGACACCTACCGTATTCAGCCTGTTGTTCTGTGTGCTGTTGTGTAGTTGACAGATGAAAAAGGCTAATTTTGTACATATTCTAAATAAATGCGACTTATAGTACGGTGCGACTTATATAGAGTACAGGCCAAAAGTTTGGACACACCTTCTCATTCAATGTGTTTTCTTTTTATTTTCATGACTATTTACATTGTAGATTCTCACTGAAGGCATCACAACTATGAATGAACACATATGGAATTATGTACTTAACAAAAAAGTGTGAAATAACTGAAAACATGTCTTATATTTTAGATTCTTCAAAGTAGCCACCCTTTGCTTTTTTTATTAATAAGGGAAAAACTTCCACTAATTAACCCTGACAAAGCACACCTGTGAAGGTAAAACCATTTCAGGTGACTACCTCATGAAGCTCATTGAGAGAACACCAAGGGTTTGCAGAGTTATCAAAAAAAGCAAAGGGTGGCTACTTTGAAGAATCTAAAATATAAGACATGTTTTCAGTTATTTCACACTTTTTTGTTAAGTACATAATTCCACGTGTTCATTCATAGTTTTGATGCCTTCAGTGAGAATCTACAATGTAAATAGTCATGAAAATAAAAAGAAAACGCATTGAATGAGAAGGTGTGTCCAGACTTTTGGCCTGTACTGTATGTTTTTTTCCTCTTCTTGACGCATTTTTTGACTGATGCGACTTATACTCCGGAGCGACTTATGGTCCGGAAAATACGGTATTTATGATAATTAATTCATTGTTTGAGTAATGGGCGTAAAAACAACAGAAGATGCTGTTTTCAGCCTCTCAAATATGGAGATTTGTATGCCCTTTTTTTGCATTATATCATAGTGAAATGAACATATTTGGTGTTTTGGACAAAACATGACATTTAAAGACATCGCCTTGGACTTTATAAAACTAGGATGGACATTTCTCCCTATATTCTGACATTTTATAAACCAAAGGATTAATTGATTAATCGTGAAAATAACAAAAAAGAAAGAAAGACAGACAGACCGGTTTATTAATGGAAAAAGATAACTTGAGGGGGAATAAAAAACTGAAAGAATTACCTAAATCCGAAGGCAGTAAAACGGTTGACAGGCAGCCGGACAGACATTAAACGTGAGCACACAGACTAATCCTCAGAGACTGTGGAGGATTATCCTGACAGGCGAGCTGAGCTCCTTAAAAATTAACCTGGAAGTCGCCGCTGTTGAAGCCAGACTTCAATCCAGTTACCTCCACAATGTTCTCACTGTGCAAACTCCAGCTGGACCTGCTGCTCTCTCCCCCTATACGAGCACATGTTGTCAAACTCAAGGCCCGCGGGCCAAATTCAGCCCCTTGCAGATTATGATCCAGCCCGCATATCTTTATCTACAGTACAGGCCAAAAGTTTGGACACACCTTCTCATTCAATGAGTTTCCTTTTTATTTTCATGACTATTTACATTGTAGATTCTCACTGAAGGCATCTCCCTCTCACCTCCTGTAAGACCAGCACGCCCAGAATGCACCTGAACACACCTCCATGTAAGACCAGCACGCCCAGAATGCACCTGAACACACCTCCCTGTAAGACCAGCACGCCCAGAATGCACCTGAACACACCTCCTGTAAGACTAGCACGCCCAGAATGCACCTGAACACACCTCCTGTAAGACCAGCACGCCCAGAATGCACCTGAACACACCTCCCTGTAAGACCAGCACGTCCAGAATGCACCTGAACACACCTCCATGTAACACCAGCACGCCCAGAATGCACCTGAACACACCTCCCTGTAAGACCAGCACGCCCAGAATGCACCTGAACACACCTCCCTGTAAGACCAGCACGCCCCAGAATGCACCTGAACACACCTCCCTGTAAGACCAGAACACCCATGGGCCCATGCGTCGCGCTTTGCGCTGCACCAGGTGCAAGTTAGGGACCTTAAACTGAAGCAAAATAACCAAAATTCAAAAGTTTTTGCCTGTAGTGTCTTCCGTTTCTGTATCCAGTCAGTCCCCAAATATTACAAAAAAACAAAAAAAAACAGACAGTAGTGTTTTCCTCTTTTGCTAATCCATTACTGGTGTTAAGAAGGATTGAAACCAGAATCAGTCTTCTCAACAACTGGATCATTCTGTGAGATTTTTAGCCATTTTAGCAGCATGTCCACCGTTTCTGTCCAAACTGAAATCTTAATAATTATTAGATGGATTGCAAGAAAATGACATTCCTATTGAAGTGCGTCAGCTTTGTAATAAGCAGTCATTTAAAAGAAATCTTAGATGTTTTGTGTTGATGTAGGTTTTTATATGTTTTGATTAAAGTTATTATATTAATATTGTATTAACATTTAGTCCTACTATGAATGGAAATTAGATTGTATGTATGTATGTATGTGTTTGTGTATGTATGTATAGATATGAAATGTGTATATGCGATTTTGTTATGGTTGAAATGTGTATATTGTTGTTGTAATATAATGTAATTTTTTTTAGAATGGACCCCAGGGAGACTAGCTGATTGCACAGACTTTCAGCTAATGGGATCCTCAATAAATAAAAAAATAAACAAAAATAACAGATCATGGACGTCAGCAAGTACAGCCTGTGCTGAAGTTTTAATCTTGTTAATTAACATGCTCCTGTATTCCCTTTGTAACCAACGAGCATGGCTGTACACTGAAAGGAGGAGGGAGAACAGAGGGATGTAGGAAGGAGACTAAACTGATATGGAGGAAGAGAAATGAAACTGACCTCCTGTCCTGTAGCGATGTCTATGGCTGTGTACACCGTCCCAGACGCCCTGAAAACAGACAGCAGTTACACATCACGGCATCGTAAACCTATTTATTTATTTATTCATGTATTTAAAGGTCTAGAAAAACTTGCTTTTTGACTTTGAACTTGATCCAAAAGACTTCTACCGTGTTATCAGATGCAAACTCTGGGTTTAGCAGAATTGTGGAATATTATTTCTTTTGAGTTGTGGATGTGGAAAAAAAAAAAAGACAGAATTTGAGGACATCATGTTGGGCTTTGGGATGCACTGATCCACATTTCACACTGACATTTCTGACATTTAATTAAACAAATGACCTATCAATCGATTGATCAAGGAAATGATGGACAGATTATTGGACCATGTAAGCCCTTAAATCAATGTGAGCATCACAACTATCTATAAGAAAGTTCTCAGATCTAATGAATGTAGTTGGTCCACAGCCCAAGTTTAGTTTTTAAGCTTTTTAAATGTTATATATTCCTCATCTGCTCTCGCTTTTCCAACGTTTCAGACACAGATATGGTAATAATAACGATCAAAAATTGTGTGAAATTGCAGTTTTTATTGCTAAACATTAGAGACGATACCGATACCAGTATTGGTATCGCCTCCGATACTGCCTTAAACGCTGGTATCGGTATCGGGAAGTACTGGAGTTTATCACCGATCTGATACCATTTAATAAAGCCCTGAAGAAAATCTACGTTAAAGTAGTTTATTTCCGTTCTTTTTCCGTTATAACGGACTGTCAAACTGGACAATAAAAGAAGTTCTGGGGCATTCAAGAGTTTAACCTGAGCCAGACAGACAACAGAGATAGAAATCATATCACATCCATACAGAGATAGTAGTATACAGCTGTTATATATCATATCACATCCATACAGAGATAGTAGTATACAGCTGTTATATATCATATCACATCCATACAGAGATAATAGTATACAGCTGTTATACATCATATCACATCCATACAGAGATAGTAGTATACAGCTGTTATACATCATATCACATCCATACAGAGATAGTAGTATACAGCTGTTATACATCATATCACATCCATACAGAGATAGTAGTACACAGCTGTTATATATCATATCACATCCATACAGAGATAGTAGTATACAGCTGTTATATATCATATCACATCTATACAGAGATAGTAGTATACAGCTGTTATATATCATATCACATCCATAACACCCTAATGATATATTGGTATATAGTGTATGTAGGAAAGTGGGTTAATAAACCCTTTTGTGCTTGTGGATAGAGCAAGAAACAAGTTGACTTAAGGTTTACACTATGTACCAAGTTTTGGATCCTACACTTTGGTTTCCCCCAGGCCCCCAGGAACAGGTCAATACACAATGGAAGAAACTCGTTAGTTGCAGCCTTACGTACATTTCTTGGGAAAAAAAGTAATTCAGCATGAAAAAACATAAAAAGAACGACTAATCGGCTAAAGAAATCTTAGTCGACTGAGACTAAAACGACAGATTTAATTAATAGAAATGTAATCGTGATCATAATTTTGGCTCCCTATGATCACAAAAACAGATTAATCGAGAAAAACAATTATTTAGCTCGTTATGTTTTGCAAGTAAACTCTTATTATCTCTCGTGTTCTGAATTAAAAAGTAAAGTTGAAATAGGAAAAATATTACAAAAAAAAATAATAACAAACTTCATTCAAAGACAACAGAAACAAAATAAAACTATGAAAAGCTGTTTTGGGTCGTTTTTCTACTTTTCCAACCATCACAACTCTAGTTTTGATTGAAATAAACACACAGTTTACCGATTTACATGTGAGAATATGTTGGCCCTTTACACGCTAAAAGTAGTGATTTTTTAAATGGAGTCTGGTGGGTTTAGAGCTAGAGACTTCAGAGCTGTTTCTGGTTAAACAGAAAGGTCTCAAAGAGGTTTTAAAGGTCTTTTTCTGAAGGGATCCTTTCCATAATGATGTCAGACACTTAGAGTATTAATCTTTTAATTAATCTGTTAAATACAAGATGGACAATCACCCTATTAACTTACATTGTTGATCCCATCAGTCACACAGACACAAAAACATATGAAAATAGGGTCCACATTGAAAAAAAAACGGTAGTTACCCTTTAAGCAATAAAGAAAGTAAGACATTTTCATTCTTATACATAGTTGAGTAGCCTACTGTTCTTCCTGGCATAATTTCATTATGGTCAACTTAATTATTCCCTGGATTTTGTATCACCATAGTCCCTATACATGTATGTAGAAATGAAGGAAAACATTACCCCTGTCCGATCTTCTCAAAGCGCGTATACTTCTTCTTGGGGTCTCCCACACTTACGATCGTCCCTGAGTTAAAGAACGACAGAAAAAAAGAGGCAAACGGTGATTATTGAACGTACGTAGAGAAATAAAAGCAGGCCCTATATATTATCCATGTGTTTTTCTCACTGAACCACTGAATCTGAATGGATACAACAGTCGGGGGACTTTCTATCCATCCAAACTCTACGTTGATCACACTCAGGTCAGTGCAGCATGCTGACAGGGAGAGAGAGAGAGAGAGAGAGAGAGAGAGAGAGAGAGAGAGAGAGAGAGAGAGAGACAGAGAGAGAGAGCAGGGAGAAAAGGGGAGGAAAATCTGAGAGAAAAGATGGAGAGAGGAGTAAGGGATGAAAAACCAAAACAGGTCAGAAACTACATGGAAATGCAAAAAAATTCATGAAAAAGTAGACGGAAAGAAAAAGGTGATGAACAAGAAAAAGAAATGAGACAGCTGGGACACAAAGACTGCTGAAAGAAAGAAAAATCAAGAAGGAAAGAAAGAAATGAAGAGAGGAAGGAAGGAAGGAAGGAAGGAATCAAGACACAGAAGGGCCAAAAAAACAAAATGGAGTGAAAGAAAGCCACGAAAGGACAAGAGAAAGACAGAATGAGAACAAAAGAAAAAAAGAGAGAAAGAAAAAGAGGGAGAGGAGAAATAGAGAGAAAGAAAGAGAGCGAGCGAGAAAGAGAGAAAGAAAGAAAAAGAGAGAGAAAGAAAGAGAGAAAGAGAAAGAAAGAGATAGAGGAAGTTATAGAAAAAGAAAGAAAGAAAGAAAGAAAAAGAAAGAAAGAAAGAAAGAAAGAAAGAAAGAAAGAAAAGGAGAGGAGAGGAGAAATAGAGAGAAGGAAAGAAAGAAATAAAAAGAGAGAAAGAAATAAAGAGGGAGAGGAAGAAATAGAAAGAAAAAAGAAAGAAACAAAGAAATAAAGGAAGGAAGTAAAGGAGGAAAGAAAGAAAGAAAGAAAGAAAGGAAGTAAAGGAGGAAAGAAAGAGAGAAAGAAAGAAAGGAAGGAAAGAAGAAAGAAAGAAAGGGAGGGAGGGAGGGAGGAAGAAAGAAAGAAAGAAAGGGAGGGAGGAAGGAAGGAAGGAAGGGAGGAAGGAAGGAAGAAAGGAAGAAAGGAAGGAGGGAAGGAACAAAGAAAGGAAGGAAGGAAGGAGGGAAGGAAGAAAGAAAGAAAGAAAGGAAGGAAGGAAGGAAGGAAGGAAGAAAGGAAGGAATCAAGGAAGGAAGGAAGGAAGGAAGGAAGGAAGAAAGAAAGAAAGAAAGAAAGAAAGGAAGGAAGGAAGGAAGGAAGGAAGGAAGGAAGGAAGGAAGGAGCTGCAGCAGCAGTTGAGTAATCAGAGTCCACGGGAGGAAAGTGATTGGAGGACCAAACGGGAGTCACTCTGTAACCGCGGGAGACCGGGCGATGGAAAGAGAGAGGACGACCAATCAGACGTGAGGATGGGACAGTGGGGGCGGGACCAGTGGATATCAGGTCTGTCAATCAGAGAGGCAGACAGACAGACAGGCAGACAGACGGGCAGAATCCTGGTCTTACCAGCAGAGGGAGATCTGAGCACATCTGGACAGGCATGGTTCAAAAAATATACAGTTTTAATTACAAATTAATATAAATTAATATATATATATATTAATTTATATTAATATATATATTTATTATTCTGGAGGGTTAGGGCAGGATTTAAAAAGTATTCAGACTTAAAAAAAATAAAAGGTGACCTTCATCAGGCTTCATTTAGGTCTAGCATCACAAAGAAATGTTGTTTTGCGAGATAGATCGTAGTGGTAACAGCATCGTATCGCAATATTTTCCACGGTAACTCTGTATCAATACACGCACGGCAAGTATTGATCTTTTGTTAAATAAATTGCACCTTTAATTTAAAGTGCTCACGTTATGCTTTTTGGGGCTTTTCCCCCTTTCCTTTATTGTGTTATATATCTTTTTTTGTGCACGTGCACGTTATAGTGTTTACAAAGTGAAATAGCCCAAAGTTCACTTTGTAACACACGTTATAATGCTCGCCTAGCTGCTAGCGTGGCACGCCCTCATACTCTGCTTCTGACTGGCTAGTAGTCCTTACCTAGGTACTGTCAGGGCACGCCCTCATACTCTGCTTCTGACTGGCTAGTAGTCCTTACCTAGGTACTGTCAGGACACGCCCTCATACTCTGCTTCTGACTGGCTAGTAGTCCTTACCTAGGTACTGTCAGGACACGCCCTCATACTTTGCTTCTGACTGGCTAGTAGTCCTTATCTAGGTACTGTCAGGACACGCCCTCATACTCTGCTTCTGACTGGCTAGTAGTCCTTACCTAGGTACTGTCAGGACACGCCCTCATACTCTGCTTCTGACTGGCTAGTAGTCCTTACCTAGGTACTGTCAGGACACGCCCTCATACTCTGCTTCTGACTGGCTAGTAGTCCTTATCTAGGTACTGTCAGGACACGCCCTCATACTCTGCTTCTGACTGGCTAGTAGTCCTTACCTAGCTACTGAGCATGTGCGACTCCCAACAAAGATGTAACAGAAGTGAGATGTCTCACTCTGTAGGTAAAACAGAGAGCTCAACACACAGGGTGAAAAGAGGAGCTGCAGCAATGTGCAGTACAACAAAAATATGGTGTTTGTTGAAAATTAAACCATGTTAAACCTATTCTGATACAACCTCTAAATACAATTATGAACCTGAAAATGAGCATAATATGAGCACTTTAACTTTTTGGTACTAGAATAATAAAGTCTATTGGCTTTAGGAGTGGTACTAAATGGTAATAATATCATATTGTGACATATGTATCGTGATAACATCGTATCGTGGGAGCTCTGGTGATTCCCAGTCGGTTGATTTACAACGTTTGGACCTACTCGTCCCTCTCCTATGTCTCATGAAATACACGAGCAAAGTATCCTTCTGTACTGAGAGTCAGGCCATTATGTAAAAACAGAGACACTTCTAGAAACTATGCTGTATTTAAACGGGATCATTTGAACACTGCGAGACACTGCAGGCGTGATAACGTTACGTAACATCTTTTACTTTCCATACTACAGCACTCTGTGCGCTAAAGAACCATTATTTTAATCATGATATGGAAGCCTAAAAAAAAATCAAGTCTTTCTACGTGTAAATATCTAGGTTTTCTACTCGTTAAGAACATATTATACATACAGCAAAAGATTAGCTGACATCAGCACCAAGCTGACTCAAGCCTAAAATAAATCCACACCTTCCTCTGTGAGAGAGAAAGTGATGAAACAGCATGCCAAAAATAGGAAGTGTGGTGTAAATGAGACTAAAATTAGCACTCGGAGACTCGCTGAACTACAGCAGGAAACGGTCATGGGATGACGAATACTATTTATAGACCAAATCATTCACAGGACACGCAACACTGCATGTTAGACCTGTGTAATTAAGACTTGTATGTACCTTTGTTGGAGAAATAGACGCCATTTAAAGGTGCCGTAGGTAGGATTGTGAAGTTCCAGGACTTAGCCAAAGAATTTTAACATTGACAACTTCTTAGTCCCTCCCCCCTTTCCGCTAAAGCCCAAAACGGTCTCCTAAGCCCCTCCCCCCACAAGGGAGAATGAAAGCGTGTGCATGAGCAGTGATTGACACGCAGTTAGACACCTCCCCCGGCCCTGATTGGTGCATCTGAACAGTTAGACACATCCCCTGGCCCTGATTGGTGCATCTGAACAGTTAGACAGCCCACCCTGGCCCTGATTGGTGCATCTGAACAGTTAGACACATCCCCTGGCCCTGATTGGTGCATCTGAACAGTTAAACACCTCCCCGTGGCCCTGATTGGTGCATCTGAACAGTTAGACAGCCCACCCTGGCCCTGATTGGTGGATCTGAACAGTTAGACACCTCCCCCTGGCCCTGATTGGTGCATCTGAACAGTCAGACAGCCGACCCTGGCCCTGATTGGTGCCTCTGAACAGTTAGACAGCCCACCCTGGCCCTGATTGGTGCATCTGAACAGTTAGACACCTCCCCCTGGCCCTGATTGGTGCCTCTGAACAGTTAGACAGCCCACCCTGGCCCTGATTGGTGCATCTGAACAGTTAGACACCTCCCCCTGGCCCTGATTGGTGCATCTGAACAGTCAGACAGCCCACCCTGGCCCTGATTGGTGCATCTGAACAGTTAGACAGCCCACCCTGGCCCTGATTGGTGCATCTGAACAGTTAGACACCTCCCTTGGCCCTGATTGGTGCATCTGAACAGTTAGACAGCCCACCCTGGCCCTGATTGGTGCATCTGAACAGTTAGACACCTCCCCTGGCCCTGATTGGTGCATCTGAACAGTTAGACACCTCCCCCTGGCCCTGATTGGTGCATCTGAAAAGGGAGCTGTGGATTTTTGCAAATGGCACTACTATATACAGGCTGATATTTATTTATATTACCTAGTGTGCTCATGTAGTTCTACTGGAACATAGGGTCACTTTCAGCAGATATGACAGAAAGTTAGTTTTATAAGTCTTACCTACTGCACCTTTAACCCTTGTGTTGTCCTCGGGTCAAATGCAACCTGTTTTCTACGTTTTTTTTTATATCAGAAATATGGGTTTATTTTAAGCAAATTGCCCCAAAATAACATGGATGCATGGATGATTTTTTTGCAGGTAATAAAATGATTACTTTCATTGCATTTTGGGTTGTTTTCTTCAATTTTATAGCATTTGAAAAAAACAAAACACGTCTCCTGACTAAACTTTGACATAAACCAGTCTGTGATCGACTCAACATCGTCTGATCTCAACTATTAGTCAAAGAAATTCATAATTTCTGCTTTTTTTTAACTCAAAAATTAGGTTTATGTCATAAACATTAGTTCTGTTGACCATGAATTTATAAAAGTGTTGAAAAAAGTGACAAAAAAGTTTAAAAAATAAAAGAGTCAAAAGCATCGAAAAAACTATCTGCTAGCTGCCTGTCCCCTGAACACACTGTAAAAAACATCTCCTCACTATCTGCTAGCTGCCTGTCCCCTGAACACACTGTAAAAAACATCTCCTCACTATCTGCTAGCTGCCTGTCCCCTGAACACACTGTAAAAAACATCTCACTATCTGCTAGCTGTCTGTCCCCTGAACACACTGTAAAAAACATCTCCTCACTATCTGCTAGCTGCCTGTCCCCTGAACACACTGTAAAAGACATCTCCTCACTATCTGCTAGCTGCCTGTCCCCTGAACACTAGGGCTGTCCTCGACAAAAGAAATCTTAGTCAACTAACACTTATATGATTTTGTTGACTAATTGATTAGTTGATTTAATTGACAGAGCTGTGCTCTTTGAGAGGTGGTTAAGACTAGAAAAGCACAATATAAATGTAGTTAATTAACCATCTGTAAAACTGAGTTTCTCCACAATTAATCCTGCAAAAGCACCACTTTAAATCTTGTGTTTACCATGAATGTGCTCAGAAGTTTCTTGGAAATGAGTAATTAAGCACGAATAAGCATAAAAAATGACTAATGGGCTAAATAAATCTTAGTCGACTAAGACCAAAATGACCGTTTTTTACAGTGTGTTCAGGGGACAGGCAGCTAGCAGATAGTGAGGAGATGTTTTTTTACAGTGTGTTCAGGGGACAGGCAGCTAGCAGATAGTGAGGAGATGTTTTTTTACAGTGTTTTCAGGGGACAGACAGCTAGCAGATAGTGAGGAGATGTTTTTTACAGTGTGTTCAGGGGACAGGCAGCTAGCAGATAGTGAGATGTTTTTTACAGTGTGTTCAGGGGAAAGACAGCTAGCAGATAGTGAGATGTTTTTTACAGTGTGTTCAGGGGACAGGCAGCTAGCAGATAGTGAGGAGATGTTTTTTACAGTGTGTTCAGGGGACAGGCAGCTAGCAGATAGTGAGGAGATGTTTTTTACAGTGTGTTCAGGGGACAGACAGCAGATAGTGAGGAGATGTTTTTTACAGTGTGTTCAGGGGACAGGCAGCTAGCAGATAGCGAGGAGATGTTTTTTTACAGTGTGTTCAGGGGACAGACAGCTAGCAGATAGTGAGGAGATGTTTTTTACAGTGTGTTCAGGGGACAGACAGCTAGCAGATAGTGAGATGTTTTTT
>CM046789.1:7161873-7164373 GCA_025617405.1 Perca schrenkii | reverse complement strand
AGAGGGAGAGAGAGAGAGGGAGAGGGAGGGAGGGAGAGAGAGAGAGAGAGAGAGAGAGAGAGAGAGAGAGAGACAGGGAGCGAGAGAGACAGAAAGAGAGACACACAGGGAGAGAGAGGGAGAGAGAGAGAGATAGAGAGAGAGAGGGAGAGACAGGGAGCGAGAGAGACAGAGACATGACGTGACATTTACACGTAAAAACGTGAAAAATAACGTGACATTTACACGTAAAAAACGAGAAAAATAACGTGACATTTACACGTAAAAAACGAGAAAATAACGTGACATTTACACATAAAAAACGAGAAAAATAACGTGACATTTACACGTAAAAAACGAGAAAAATAACGTGACATTTACACGTAAAAAACAAGAAAAATAACGTGACATTTACACGTAAAAAACGAGAAAAATAACGTGACATTTACACGTAAAAAACAAGAAAAATAACGTGACATTTACACCTAAAAAACGAGAAAAACATCTCCGTGAACACATATCAATAGATTAAGAATAACGTTGATATTTACACGAAATGCCGTGAGACCGGGTTGTAACACATGTGTACCGAGTCGACCGTTCTCTGGGACATGTTTTCATGCTAATCGAATGTGACCAGTTTTAGCGCAAACCGCTAATTAGCTTATAGCGCTAGTCGTCGGTGCTACTAACGAACCACCAAATAGCACCACACTTCCACGGTAGCATGGTGAGGCTCCCTATATGTAAACCAAAGCATTGACAACTTTGTAAGTGTACAGACAGTTCATTAAAAAGATAAGTAAGTAAGTAAGTAAGTAAGTAAGCTTTATTTATATAGCACCTATCACAGATAAAATCACAAAGTGCTTCACAAGCAATGAATATAACAATTTGGAAAACATCATGCAAAACATAAAAATGATAGCTCAGTCAACTGAAAGCTTGTCTGAATAGTAGCGTCTTCAGCTGTTTTTTAAAAGAAACAATAGAATCGGCCACACGCAGCGACAGGGGCAGGGCGTTCCACAATTTGGGAGCAACTGCCTGGAAAGAGCGGTCACCCCGAGTTTTAAGACGGGTTTTAGGAACCATTAAGAGATTTTGACCCGAGGAACGAAAGAGTGCGAAAAAGAATAGTGAGGGGTCAACATGTCTCCGATATATTGAGGCGTCTGTCCATGTAGGGCTCTAAAAGTTAAAACTAAAATTTTAAAATCAATTCTGTATTTTACAGGAAGCCAGTGGAGAGTAAATAAAATCGGAGTAATGTGTGCCCTTCTGTTTGTTCCTGTTAAAAGCCTTGCTGCTGCATTTTGCACCAATTGGAGACGGCTCAGAGAGAATTTGTTAAAACAAGTAAAAGGGAATTACAATAATCTAACCGTGAAGAAATAAAAGCATGAATGATCATCTCCATGGTATCTTTGGGCAATACTGTTCTCAATTTAGAGATATTTCTCAAATGATAGAAACAGTTTCTGACCATCTGTCTAGAATGACCATCCAGAGACATCGATTAGTCGAACAAAACACCAAGGTTTCTTAGGCTCAACTGGATGGAGGAGTCCAAGGAACAGAGGTGTTGTTTAATTAGGGGTAATTTTTGTTCTGGAGCAATGATCAAAGTTTCTGTCTTAGTTAGTTAGATAGATAGATCTTAGATAGTTTATAAAGAGAGTAGCGTTGATGTATACAAGCGGGCGTAAATTGGGAAAACAGTCACGAACAGTCACGATCAGTCGAACGATGAATGCCGTGCTTGAGTTATGTAACTGGTTACATGTAGGGACCCTCATCATGCTACCGTGGAAGTGTGGTGCCATTTTGAGCCTCGTTAGTGGTGTAGAAATAGTGATTTCTTGTTACTTTACCCTCTGCCCCGACTACTAGCGTTATAAGCTAATTAGCGGTTTGCGCTAAAACTGGTCACATTCGATTAGCATGAAAACACATCCCAGAGAACGGTCGACTCGGTACACATGTGTTACTAACTCCTAGGTTCATTTTGCGACAGATTTGTCCTTTAAGCAAGACATGGCTGAATTTGTTTCAGAAGAGAGCTGAAAGGTAAGATTGATGGTAAATAAAGTCGAGAGTTAACTTTAGAGGAGACTGTCTTGAAGGGAAAGGGAGCCTGGATGCAGTCTGTCCATACACAGTACAGGCCAAAAGTTTGGACACACCTTCTCATTCAAATGCGTTTCCTTTTTATTTTCATGACTATTTACATTGTAGATTCTCACTGAAGGCATCAAAACTATGAATGAACACATATGGAATTATGTACTTAACAAAAAAGTGTGAAATAACTGAAAACATGTCTTATATTTTAGATTCTTCAAAGTAGCCACCCTTTGCTTTTTTTGATAACTCTGCAAACCCTTGGTGTTCTCTCAATGAGCTTCATGAGGTAGTCACCTGAAATGGTTTTACCTTCACAGGTGTGCCTTGTCAGGGTTAATTAGTGGAATTATTTCCCTTATTAATAAAAAAAGCAAAGGGTGGCTACTTTGAAGAA